>JAULJZ010066184.1:0-13289 GCA_032270985.1 Heliamphora pulchella | reverse complement strand
GATTATGGGTCAGAGTGTAATTATAGTTCTTTAGTGGTGTGAACTGTAATTCAGTATTTTATGAAAATTGTAGAAACCGTTACTGGATTTCCATAATTGTAGATACCGCTGTGAGGTTTGCTTAATTGCAGAAACTGCTGATAGGTGCTTGTGTTTCATTGAAAGTCTTACTCATCTTACTCATAATTACTCCCCAGGTTCTTGCTGTAAGCGCTATATATATGCGGGTAGGCTGAACTTGTGAGACCCTAACCCGTTTTCTTTTTTTGGCGTTTTCAGACGCACATTACGTGTTTTCATTTGAGTATGTTTTTACTACTTTTGATGCATGATCGGGTTTAGATATGCATACGGGGTAGGTTCCCCGGGCCGTAGGCCGTTGTGGTGCGAATTTCAAAAAATTTCAAAAAAAAAGATATTTTGGAGGCCTATAAATATCTGTAGTTAGATATTTTTAAAAATATATTTTTCAAAACTTCTCCAACAAGCTTCCTATTTTCTCTCTGCCTTCTCTCTAACTTCTCAGAATCCTAGGGTTCAGTTTTCAATGATCCAATAGCGGATCCTTACTTTTGGCACTATGGGCTACACAACCATCCGTTTAGAATTTCATTCTGGCGAAACTCGATTTTATACGTGGATCGAAACGTCATGTTTTTAATTCACCGAGGTAGGATTCTAGACCTGTATCTTGTATAAGGGTGCTATGGGTAATCGGGTGTCTTTTTACCGATCGGATAGCTATAGATCTGATTTTGTATAAATGTTGGGTTTTCGGGTTAAAACTCGCTTTTAGTCGATTTCAGTGGATGAAATCGGGTGCCGGGAGTTTCTTTCGAGGTCTTAGTGTTAGGCCTGGGTGTACGTATGTTTGAGGGTGTTAAAAAGGGAGTTTCGAGACTTCGATATGAGGTTTGGAGGGCTGACCCGTAGCTTGAAAAACGGTTTCTGGGTGAGTTCGATCGACTGAACTCATAGGTTCAGTCAACTGGATCATTGTTTTTGGGTTCGGTCGACTGGACTGAGGAGTTCGGTTGACTGAACCGTGCGTGAGGCGTTTTGGTGGTTTTTTAGTGTGTTGTTCAGTCGACTAGACTGAGGGATTCGATTGACCGAACCTGGGCAGTGTTGTGTTTATGGTTTTGGCTGGTTTCTTGATTTTCGATTGGCGTCCTATGGTATTCAATTGATTAATTTATGGGAATTAGTCAATTCAAATACCTGTGGATTCCTTTTGGGGTTCGGTTGGTTGTGTGGTGGCTTCGGGAGTCGTGTCGTGGCTTCGGTGTTTGTTTAGGTGTCGTTCTCGGGGACGATGGGTATGGTAGATGTGGGTTGTTGGGGCACGGTTGAGTGTGTTGTGGTTACATACGGAGCAGGTTAGGGCCCTTGATCTTTTTTAGACAAAAGGGGGTGTTTGTAACCTTGTGGTTTGAGGGGTTTAGCGTTAGCCTTCGATTTAGGCTTAGTGCTGTGACTTGTTGGTTGCCCCTGTGAGTGGATGTCGGGTTTGACGGGTGGCGTCACGATGTGGGGCTATATCTGGCTGTGTGCATTTATAACTGGTTATGTGTATTTATAACTCTAGTTTATTTATGCACTGATATGTAAGTGAATTACATGGTTTTGATATCGTTATGTGTAACTGGTTTATGCTTTAAAACTCAGTGTTTTATAGGCATGTATGTGGGCTCTAAGGAGCAGATGCATGTGGGGCATGTTGTGTGAGTCGCGTGTGTAGCATGTGACATGGTTTGCGGAACGTAGTGATAGTACGTAATTTTATGCATTTAAATCCTGATTAGGTTATGCATAGGTGTATGGAATAAAATAGATGGATATATTAGCTCTGGCTGACGGTGATTGCGATAGGGCTAGGTCCCTCGGTGAAAGTCCGTAAAGAGGTGCATGTTAAGGCTACGGTCCTTCGGTTTCAGTCCGAGAAGATTATGTTAGGGCTACGGTCCTTCGGTCTTAGTCTGTGAAGATTGCGTTGGGGTTACGACCCTTCAGTTAAAGTCCATAAAGAGGTGTTCGATAGGGCTACGGTCCATCGGTGAAAGTCCGTAAAGATGCATTGACGGGGGCTATGGTCCATCGGTGAAAATCTGAGAAGATACATAGGTTGCATGAACTGCATATGGGAACAGATAGACCAGTTTTCAAACTATTGTAAGAGTCGTGTTAATCGCGATCTAAAAATCCTTTTCAAACTGTTTTCTAGGCTCCTGTGTGAGTCAAAACATGGTTTGTATCCTCGCTTTTCCTTGCATGCGAAATTGTTTTAAAGGCTTGAAAGAGAGTCTAAAATTGCACCATGTTTTCCTAGCATGTTTTGTTTATATTGCATGCCTGTCTAGTTTCTGCTGAGCCTTGGCTCACGGTGTGGGATTTGATTTTCTTCAGGTACTGGTCATGCTGGTTGATCTGGAGGTGTTGGAAAGGTGAAAGAGTTGTAGTCTTCCTTTTGTTTCTTTCTGTTACATGTATGTTGTAACATCTTTTCTCGGCGTTGGAGCCACGCAATGTATGCCATTTGACGTTTATATACAATGCATGTATGGTTTATTTTGAGAGTGTATTCTCAGTTGGGTTTTATGTTTGGTTGTTGTGAGTGTTTCACATGATCCAGAGTTTGAGGCGTGACAGAACCAGTTTCATAACTTGTCTTCTAAGAGTAAAGCTGTTCTCGTTCTGCCGGTATAAATTTTCGGAGGATTATAGCTCACACTATATCCAAAAATTGCACAAGAAAATATAGTAGAAGATCAGACAGGAGTTTCAATTCGAATTCAAATCGTAGTTGAAGATTCGACTGGTAAAAAGGTATTTATCTAAACTAACTTTGGGTGTACGGGTTTTATTTTGATCGTTTGTCATCAATAGTTTTATCTGGAGCTCGTTTTGGCGATTGCCCGTCCAGATTGACGATACTTCCTTAAGAAAGCTTTTAAGTTTTGTCCGAGCCAAACTTTGTAGGTGGATTTAATTATTCGGTAGTCAAATAAGTTAAGTGGAACATCTTAAAGAACTTATTTAAGAAACCGATTAAATATAATTATCTGTAACTTAATTTCATCGGCGGGTATCGAAAATCTTAACGTGGGGAGAATAATTAAGTATTTAATAACAAAAACTCGAATATTTGGTTTTGAAAATATGGTTGGAAGTGCAATTATAATTCATCAGTGGAATAAATTATAATTAATATTTTTATGAAATTACTAATGGGTTAATGTGGATTTTCATAATTACATTGAGAACCTAAGTCATATTTACTCAACAGGTCCCTGCTGTAACCTATTTATATGTTATTATAAAACCTGAGGCGTGGATTGATATTATTCAGTCAGTGATTAAGTTGTTAGGATTTTTATGTTTTTTGAAAATCCAAATCCTAATCAAGAGGGTTCTGAAGAACACGATAGATCAAAATCCACACTTTGTTCGTGTTTAGCATTCGGGAGGGCAACAAAAGTTTTGTGTCGGAGATTTGACTAGAAGTCAAAAATCGCGGTAGATCGTTAATTGAAAATTGTTGCAGCAACCGAAATCATCTAACCAGATTTCGAAAAGTATAATTTTAAAACTAACTTTGAGAGTAATACCGAGTCGGTTTCGGCGTTTGTCTGTCCAATTAATTTTTGACTAAAATCCTAAACATAATATTAGGATTTTGGCAGTTTGTCCCAACAATTAGTATCAGAGCCGTTTTTGATTATGTATAATTTTATCATGGGTTCGAGTAGATTTAGATTGTGCTAACTCGATTTTACGGGCAATCTAATTCTGGCTTTTAATGGTCATTATTTATTTTTCATGTTTGATTTCATAGTTTGAATGATGATTGTTAAATTAATTTTTTTGACCACGAGAGTTGATCGTGGTAGATTGATTGTGAACTCTTCGGAGGCATAGAATTAATATAAAAATAATTATTTTTTGGTTTTTAATTTTTAATTTTTTTATGTAATGAAAAACAAAAAGAAAAAGCATGCCACGACACCAAAGGATGATTACCATTATCAAGATGGATGACTAACGTGGATCATAGAAAGCCATGGAATTAGTAATGTTTCTGGATGCTTGGAATTCATGGTCACCTTTCGGGATTCTTAAAGGCCTCCACGTGGATTATCTTTGAATGGGGATTCACATGATCTTTTTATCAAATAATGATTCAACATGATTCTCAATGTTTGGATCATGGAAAATTTTTGGGTTATAAAGCTTCTATGTAATTAGGTGCTAGTTTAAAAGTGGATCACTATTATTATGGATTATTTGGAAACAAACGGTGCCATGATGGGATAATTATTCATGCTTAAAAAGTATTCATGGATGGGATAATTATTCATGGTAGAACATGTTTTTTTTTGTTCATGGCTTAGAATCACATGAGTGTGATGTATTATTGGAAGAAAGCATGAATATAGCTGCCGCCAGGCAAAACCGCAAATAACTATTGCGGCGGCATTGCGCGAGGTGCACGGTGCGCAGCGTAGTGCGTCGCGGTGCGGTGGGACAGCAGTGATGTGTGACCAGGCGGTAGTAGTATTTCAGCAAGACTGTGATTTGTAGTAGTTGAGTTGTGTAAAGTTTCTGGTTGGCTATAAAGTTCGGACAGAATTAGAAAATTAGAATTTTAATTCTGACAGAATTATAGTTTTTCTAGATGAACAGAAACTCTTTGGTTAAAGAATTATAGATCGACCATAAAAGCAGGAATTTAATGCAGTTATTTATTTATTTAAATGCGTGGCTACTTTTATTTCTATTTATTTATTCTGTTTTGTTTTAATTAATTTTGGTTAATTCGAAATTGATATTTTTTGTAATAGAAAAATAAAATAAATTTTTTTAATAAAATTATATTTTTTAAAAAAAAATTTAGAATTTTATTTTGTTACATAAAAACGCATTTAAGATGATTTTTTTTAAAAAAAATTGGATATCTCGAAAAAATATTGTTAGCGCAAGGGCTTTTTATTTTGACTTTGATGATTTTCATAATTCATTTTCTAAGAATAAGTAAATTTAAAAGGATAATATTTTATATTTTCAAAATGAAAGTGCTAACTCATTTTGAACAATTGAGTTGACACCTTTACCCAAAAGAAATGACTTATCTCTCAAAAGAATTAAAACACTTAAGTATTCTTGCGTGAGAATATTTTGTATTAAACCCAATTAAAAATTAAGTCAAACACTTTTAAGGCAAAGTATACTTGAAGCATATCAAGTATGTCAACACCTATTAAACAAATGGTTTGACACCCTAACAGTTTTATGAAATTGTCTTTAGGTATCAAAACTTAGTGTCGACACAAATAAGTTGTGTCAACACAAAAGATCCGAAGCTCTTAGGACTCAAAATGAGTCGACACAAATTTAATTTGTGTCGACACAAAATTGATTCTCACTTTTAGTATCCAGAAATTTTGGGTTGACACAAACGGAAAATGTGTCATCACAAAACAACCAAGGCCACCCGCAGATTTTGGGTGTCGACGCAAATGAGAAGATGAGTTAACACAAAAGTCCCAAGGTCACCTGAAGAATTTTGGTGTCGAAACCAAAGTCCAAATGTATCGACACAAATATACCGAGGCTTTCTGCAGAATTTAGTGTCGACACCAAAGGTAAATGAGTCGACACAAAGTGCTTACCCGGATGCTAAAGTTTTAAATGAGTTGACACCAGATTCAAATATGTCGACACCGTTGTGTTGGTGAGAAAGCTTGCAGAAATTGTGTCGACACCTCAGAAGAAATGTGTCAACCCAACCACTTAAAGGACCTGCCCTAAGACATTTTGTGACGACACCAAAGGGATTTGTGTCGACACCTGCGACGGAATTTCAAATTCGCGGCAGACCTCAACGGTTGGATTTCTGGCATTTATTGCTCCCACCTACCTCCAACAGTCATGAATAATCTCTGGAGACCTACAATCACTTTCTATTGCTTGAATCAATTTCATTACTCTCAAGTTCTCATTTATTGCTGAATCTCTAGTTCTTGTTCCTCAGCTCTCTTTACCTTCTCATTTATTGTAATTCATTTCTATAAAGAGAGTGAGTGTTCCTTATTAATACACTTTATTTATTATATTCAAGGGTATGCCACCGTTTATCCTTTGAGTGAGTGAGTAAATCTCATCAAAGAATAGTTCAAGAGAGATTAGAAGAAAATAGGAGCTTATTTTTATAGGATCTTCTTGAAGCTAAAATAGACTTTTGAATGTGCCAGTAAACATTCGGATAGCTCAAGCAAAGTCTTGAAGTTGTAAAGGTTTGGAATGCGCCCGTGAAGCATTCTCCATAGGGAAAATACTCAACGGGTAACTTGAGGAGTGGACGTAGGCTTGGAAGAAGCAGAACCACTATATAATCCTTAGTGTCTGGTTCTATCTCTCTATCCCTAACCCTTCTAATATTTGCATTGCGTTGATCTTTACTTATCTTGCTTTATTTAATTGCAATATTAAAAGTTTTCAAAAAGGTTTTAAAATTGTTATTTATTTTTAAGACCTAATTCACCCCCTCGTAGGTTGCCTAGAACTAACAATTAGTATCAGAGCTTGGTCTCTTATTTTTGATTTAACAGTCTAAGAATTTTTTTGTGGCAACCACTAGCATCGGACTTATCCAATTCGAAGGTCAGTCGACCAGTAGACCTTCCTTGTTCAATAAAATAAATTATAATTATTGGAAGGCTAAAATGAGAATCTACATTTAAGCCGTAGACTATGACCTTTGGCGAGTTATTATAAATGGACTCAAAAGACCCACTAAAACTGTTGAAGGGGCTACTGTCCCTAAACCAGAGGTTGAATGGACAAAAAATGATATTAGAAAGATACAAAAAAATGCTAAAGTTATGAATCTCCTATATTGCTCACTTGACCCAAATGAGTTCAATAGGATCTCTACATATGACACTGCAAAAAAAATATGGGATATACTCGAAGTTATCCACAAGGGCACTAATCAAGTAAAAGAGTCCAAAATAAGTTTGCTTGTGCATAACTATGATTTATTCAAAATGAAACATGATGAAACTATTTCTGATATGTTTTTTTTGGGTAATTAAATGTAACATAAAAAAGAAGAAATGTACATGAATTCAAGGGGCATACTCCAGGTAGCTACATAACTTACCAATCAAAACACAGAAACAACCTTAACAACCTAACCCGCATAACCCCCGCTTGGCAGCGGGGGAAACTATCCATGCACAACCCGCATGAATAGAAAGCAATAAAACCAGCAAAAACCAGTAACACCAAACCTCACAGAAACAATTCAGTTTACTAACAACAAAGACCCAACCAACTCATAACTAAGTTATTTGGAAAAGGAATACCAGTTCAAAGGACCACCAGTGGACCGTTTCCTTTTTTTTTTTGCTATTACTATCCTTCATTTCTTTGCGGTAGAGGCTGGATTTTCACAGAAACTTTCATCAGCGACATCCAAGAGTGCTCGGAAGGAATTTGAGGGAAGAACTCCATGTACCGCTTGCTCCTTTACACCCACATCTGCTGACGTTGATAACTCCACAGAAGTAGCATCAACCTCAAGCACCTCAGCCACATCTATAGAATTCTCCCTTGCCTTGCTTAACCATCTGCACAAGACACCAAAGCATCCTCCTGCCCTTGACCCACCTGAGTCCATACCTATTGCCGCTCCAAGGGAACATCCTTGCAATTACTAAGCTCAGGACTTAGAACGGGATTCCAAACGACAGTAGGGTTATTCACTTTAGCATGTACTTCTATGGCAACATTACCCCCTTTATTTAGAGCTTCCAACACTCTACTCTCAGCTCCAGTTACTTGCTCCCCTTTAGTGGGAGAAGGTTTAGGATTACATTTGTGGCTAAACACTTTACAAACTGTGCATGTGGGGGAATCCACTGGTACTCCATCCGGATAGCCATCGCATCACCATCGATCTTCACTATCACCTCATGAGGGAGTTCATCCCGAGTAGAAATTTCAATAAACACCCTTGCAAAGTCTAACCTCTTCTTGGTTGCTGTGGCTTGATCAACATGCATAGGTCTGCCAATGGCACTGGCAATCCTGCTAAAACCTAAGGTAGTCCAACATTCTAACGGGAGTTTGTTAAGTTTAACCCACGTTGGGATGGAAGATGGGTGAGTTGTAGAGGGGACCAACATTCTCTTTCATTCTGTCAGAACCAAATAACAATTGGAGAAGAAATAAGGCCCTCCTTCCAAAATTTTCAACTTAGTGGTTTCATCTTTGAACTCAAAGGAAAAATAAGAACCTATCTGTTTAATCGATTCGGGTGCATACTCCTGCCACACGGTCCTCGATGTAGCACACAGGAGATTGTATGGAATTTTTCCATCTAGGAAGTACCCAATGAGACAATTGTTCCATGGGTTAGTGTCAACATCAGATTCATTCAATTCCACAACAGCTTGTGACCACGTTGCATCTCAGGAAAATGCTCAAGTTTCATTACTTTTGAGGGGGACTGAGCCTTGAAAAAGGAGGACCAATTTTTAGGTTTACCTGGGTTTGGATGAGGGTCTGGGACGTGTGAGACCGTAGCTTGCGCAAAGGATCCAAATGCAGAGGAGTCAGAATCCCCATTTACAGCCACATCAGCCTTAACTGTAGGGTCACTGGGTGGGGAAATGGAAGTAGCAGAATAGGTTGAAGGACTATGATTCGATTGAGGAATGCTGGGTTGTGGAGTAATTCCCACCAAGAGGGGTACCACGGACAGAAGGGCAGAAATCTAAAGAGGATTGCGGTGAGGCTATGAGTGTCACTTGGAGCTGCGGATGTGGAGATTGGACAGAGTGAAGGTTGGATTGAGGATGAGAAACACTCCTCTGTTTCAAACGAACCTCATTTGAGTCAATTGCAAGAGAGAAAGAACCGGCGGCCATGGATGTTGCAGGTGAAACCTCCATCTTAGGGAATCACCAGAACCTGCCGTGAGCAAGAGAGGATGGCCGGAGCAATGCCAGAGGTAGGTGGCGACACCGGAGAGGTCGCCGTTGGTGGTGGAAAGCTAGGGCGGCGGCGGCTAGCCGATCGGCGGTGGCAGAGGCAACGTGCGGTGCTCTGTACCTAGCGTCGCACCTTGCGTCGCACACAGAGATTGCACTATTAGCTATTTTCTTTATGCCCTCATTTTGGTTTGTTTCTGATATGTTTACTCGCTTCATTGACATTATTAATGGACTAAAATCTCTTGGCAAGATTTATACTAATGAAGAAATGGTGAGAAAAATTCTTAGGTGCATGCCTAAGAGTTGGGAAGCTAAGGTCACAGCCATTCAAGAAGTCAAAGACCTAAACATGCTCAGTCTAGAAGAACTTCTTGCTTCTCTCATGACCCATGAGATGAACATAAAGATGAACGACGAGAATTACAACAAAAAGAAGAAAAACATCGCCTCCAAATCCTCAACACATGACGAAGAATCTGAGAAAGACTTCTTAAGTGATGAAAATGAAGACATGGCCTTCATTACAAAGAAATTCAAAAGGTTTCTTAAAAATAAGAAACAAGGAGGAAGAAAGTTCTTCAAAAAGGAAGGACACCGAGGCGAGCCTACCAAATTCAAAGGCGACTCAAGTAAATTCAAAAACGGCTTCAAGAAAGAAGAAATCATCTGCTATGAGTGTAAAAAGCCTGGACACGTCAAAACTGAATATTTTTAGCTCAAAAAGCAATTCAAAAATGGCTTTAAGAAAGCTATGATAGCTACATGGGGTGAAAGCGATGACAGTAGCTCTGAAGATGAAAAGAAAGAAAACGAAGTACCTAATTTATGCCTCATGGCTAGAGAAGATGATGAGGTAACTCCGGATCCTTTTTCTTTAGATGAATTACAAAGCGCATTTGAAAATTTGCATGATGAGTTGAGAAAAATGGGTGCAAAGAATTCTATTTTGAAAAAGTTATTTCCTACTCAACTGAAATTGAAACCTTGAAAAGTGAAAAATTTGTTTTGTCAAAACAAATTTCTATTTTGAAGGATGAAAACAAAGCTTTGAGTAAAAAAGTTGAGGACCTCACAAAAACTGTTTATAAGTTCACTCAGGGAAAGAAAAATTTAGATAAATTTTTTGGCATGCAAAAATGTATTTTTGACAAAGCTGAAATCGAATATAAACCCAAGAAGAAACAAAAATTCTTAAGCAATATTTTTGTCGAGACATCCTCAAATCATACAAATGCCACTTGTTTTCACTATTATGAGCATGGACACACTGTCACACACTGTCCACACAGAAAATACTCAAATAATTTTGTCAAGAAAACTTGAGTTCCTAAAGGAACACACCCTGAAGGATCTAACACCAAAGGACCCAAGAAAATTTTGGTACCAAAAATCAAAACTTGATTCTCCTTACAGGTATGTCTCAAATCCTCATTCAAGGAGGAGATGTGGTATCTCGATAGCGCTTACTCAAGACACTTGATAGGCGACCAATCAATGTTTGCATCTCTCAAACCAAAATATGGCGAATTTGTGACTTTTGGAGACAATAGCAAAGAAAAAATCAAAAGAATTGGTTGTATCGGTAAAATTTCTTCTCCTTCTAATGAAAATATTTTGCTTGTTGATAGTTTAAAAAATAACCTTCTTAGCATAAGCCAACTTTGTAACAAAGGCCACAAGGTTGTGTTTGATCATACTAAGTGTGCTATTGAAGATTCAACCAATAACAAAGTTATCTTTGAAGGTCAAAGACATGAAAATATTTATACATTTACTCTCAATAATCTTTCTAAGAATGACACCAAGTGATTCGCCACCTTGAGTGATAATAGTTGGTTATGGCATAGAAGGCTTGGACATGCACACATGAACTTAATTTCTAAACTTTTGAAAAAGGAGTTAGTGATTGGGTTACCCCAAATTAAATTTGAAAAGGATAAAGTGTGTGATGTATGTCAACAAGGCAAACAAGTTAGAAGTTCTTTTCGTTCTAAAAATGAGATTTCAACTTGTAGACCATTACAACTATTGCACATGGATTTATTTAGTCCAACAAAGACTCTAAGACTTGGAGGCAAGAGATATGCCTTTGTTATTATTGATGACTTCTCTAGATACACTTGGGTGCTATTCTTAGCTCATAAGGATGAAACCTTTCCCTCTTTTGCAAAACTATCTCGGAGAATTCAAAATAAAAAAGGTTTTCAAATCACAAGTATCTGAAGTGATCATGGTAGAGAATTTGAAAACAGATTTTGAAAAGTTTTGTGATGAAAATGGTATTAACCATAATTTCTCTGCTCCTAAAATCTCTCAATAAAATGGAGTTGTTGAGAGGAAGAATAGGATATTGGAAGAAATGGCTAGAACCATGCTCTTTGAAAATAATCTACCACGATACTTTTTTGCCGAGACTGTCAATACTGCTTGCTTTATCATAAACAGAGCTATGATAAGAGTTTCTCTCAAGAAATCCCATATGAGCTATTGAATGGAAGAAAATCTAACATTAGTTATTTTTGCGCTTTTGGGTATAAATGTTTTGTTTTAAATAATAACAAAGAACTTTTGAATAAGTTCGACGCAAAATCTGATGAAAGTATTTTCTTAGGATATTCTACATCTAGTAAAATGTATAGAGTTTTTAACAAAAGAACCTTAGTTGTTGAAGAATCTATATATGTTTTTGATAAAACTAACCTTGATTCTTCAAAGGATTTTTGTGAAGATAACTTGTTAGATATAGAAAAAAGTGTTGAAGATATCTTCATCAAAGAAAAGGAAGAGCCAAATCAAGAGAAAGCTTCAAATCCTCAACAAAATGCAATCCAACAGATTGCTAAATCATCAAATCCAGAAAATTCAGATTATCTAAAGAGTGGAGATATGCTCATGGTCACCTAAAAGATCTTATCATTGGTGATCCATCACAAGATATCAAAACTCGATCTTCTCTACATAATGCTTGTGGTAACTTAGCATTTCTTTTCCAGACTGAATCAAAACATTTTAAGGAAGCCGAAAATGATAAGTTTTGGACCTTGGCTATGCAAGAAGAGCTAAATAAATTTGAAAGAAACAAGATTTGGAATTTAGTACCAAGACCTAAGAAACACTCCATCATCGATATAAAATGGGTTTTTAAAATTAAAATGGATGAGAATGGAGTAGTTTTTAGGAACAAAGCATCGATTTTGATGAAATTTTTGCTCTTGTGGCTAGGTTTGAAGACATTAGGATGTTGCTTATTTTTGCATGCTTTAAAAATTTCAAACTCTATCAAATGAATGTCAAGAGTGCCTTTTTAAATGATTTTATCTCAGAGAAAGTTTTTGTGAAAAAACCTCATGGCTTTGAAAATCTAGATTTTCCAAGCCATGTTTACAAATTTACCAAGGCTCTCTATAGTTTAAAGCAAGCACTTAGAGTTTGGTATGAAAGGCTAAGAAAAATTCTTGATTAAAAATGAGTTTTCAAGAGAAAAAATTGATACCACTCTTTTCATCAAGTCTCAAGAAAATGACATGCTAGTTGTACAAATTTATGTAGATGATATTATTTTTAGTGCAACTAACGAATTTCTTTGCAAAGACTTTACGAAGTGTATGCAGGCAGAATTCGAGATAAGCATGATGGGTGAGCTCAACTATTTTCTCGGATTCCAAATTAAACAAACTCAAGAAGGAATTTACATCAATCAAGCTAAGTATACACGGAACATACTAAAGACGTTTGACATGCTAAAGGAAAAACCCATGGAAACTCCAATGTGTCCTGCAACGAAGCTTGACAAGGATGAAGATGGCATAGAAGTGGATGAAAAGCGTTATACAGGTATGATCGGATTTCTCTTATATTTAACTGCTAGTCGTCCAGATATTATGTTTAGTGTCTGCATGTGTGCTAGATTTTAATCAAATCCAAAAGAATCACATGTAATCGCTGTTAAGCGCATCTTTAGATATCTCTTAGGTACACAAAACTTAGAATTATTTTATCCTAGAGGAATAGTCTTTGAGTTATTTGGCTATTTAGATGTTGAGTTTTCCAGATACAAAGGAGAAAGAAAAAGCATAAGTGGTAGTTGTCAATTCCTATGACACTCACTAATCTCTTTGTTTAGTAAGAAGCAAAACTCAGTGACCTTGTCTACAGCCGATGCTGAGTACATTGCAGCTAGAAGTTGTTGTCCATAAGTTCTTTGGATGAAACTACAATTAGAGGACTATGATTTTCATTTAGATCATATCCCTATAAAATGTGATAACACTAGTGTAATTAATATATCCA
>JAULJZ010066173.1:0-13290 GCA_032270985.1 Heliamphora pulchella | reverse complement strand
TTTTTAGTCAAATATTTTTTTACTTTTCTAATTATTTATGATAAAAATAATTTATATAGTATGTCGATTTGTACTAATATTAAAACAAATAACTAAATATTAAAAAAACAAAAATATTTTAACAGGAAGCTAGTCTATATTGTATTATATTTTTGCAAAATTTTATAATCTGTAGCGTTTATATTGTTGATTAATAGATTTAATTGAATCCACTAGCCACTAGGTGGCTACGCTCATATGGCTAGCCTTGTCTTTTATATACTCAACAAAAATGAGTTAATATTGCCTTGATCAGAGTATTTTTTGTTACATCATTAAATGTGAACACTATATAAATAATGTCACATGTATTGGTCTCTTAATGCTTTCTTTTTTTTTCTCATCAAAATTATTTCACAAAGATTTACCATGGTAAGTTTTGGTATTACTAAAGTTAATTGCTTATAAATTATTGTTAAAAAATAATTGTTATAATTTGTAACAGAAATTATGCCTGTTTGAAAAAAAAAATTAACATATAGCTGAAATTAATTAGTTTTAGAAAAAATGTAATTATTATTGGTAGCAAAAATTACAGGTGTTTGAAAAAAAATTGTTGAAAAAACTAGTAACAAAAAAATAAAATAAAAAAATAATGCCAAGCACATCCATAATACTTTGAGAGTACTGGATAATTACTCTATAACCCGGTTAATCCCAACACACTTGATGATGCTGGACATAGTTATGATAGGCGGGTCGAACCTCAATCCAACTCTTAGAACATCTTCAATCCTTACACCTTTTTTGTCATTAAATTTAAATTTAATGGAAATTGAATTAAAAATGAGTTTCAATCCTTTCAATAAACTTATACCAAAATAAAAATTGGTTAAAATGTGTTTTGAGGATAAGTTGATATATTTTAGAAGAATTGATGAATGACTTGCTTATGACCATTGGGGTTTGAAGTATCAAATTAAAATTTTAACCATAATCTTTACTCAAATAGTCAAATTTTAACCAAAATCTCTAGCCAAACTCTTTGGTGAGCCCAACAAGCAGCTCAATATATTATCTATTTGAAAAAATAGCTTTTGGAAATGAAATTAAGACTTCATATTTGCTAATTATCTCCACTTAACAAAAGAGAATAGTAGCAAATTGGCTTCATATTTGCAACTAATCTCCGCTCAACAAAAGAGAATAGCAGCAAATTGACATCATTTAAGCAAATTATAAAGAAGCTAATTCATATGCAGAGGCGATTATGTCATTTCTTCTCCTTCTTTTTGATTTTGTTGGGACACACTCATTTACGTTGTTCAATGCTCGTCGTACATCAGTATTTATTCTTTAAGTGGCATGACCACGTTTACTCCCTGACCTTAAAATTTGAAAATTCATGAACTACAATGTACAACCCACCTACATCATATGCTACAAAATAGGGATTGTTTTACACAGTAAACACCATTCTATTCTAATATTTTTGCTAAGGGGGGGTATAGTTCCCTAATACACAAAGGCTATGTTTGTTTTGAATGTAAAGATTAGGGAATATTTAGTATCCCTTCACTAATAATTTTTTGATAGTGTATTCAATGCATTGTTAATTTCTCTTTTTATTCATTTTCATGTTTAACTATTTAATGAGATAATAAAAATTACCATATTCAAACTTTTGTTTGTAAATTGAAAAACAAGTTTCATGTATACATGACAATAATATAATACAATTATAACCAAATCAACATCAATCAAACCAAAAGTAAACAATTTTTATAATAGAAAAAATATATATAAAAAAAACAGTGTTTAAAGAAACAAGAAAAATAAATAAAAATAGTTAAAAAATAAATAAGCAGTTTAGAAAAATATATAAAAAAACAGAATATAAAAACAAAACAGTTAGAAAAATAATAAAAAAATAAAAACAGGTTTTTTTAATAAAAGAAAATACAAAGAAAGAAAGTTTCTTAAAAACAAAAAAAGTAACCGTTTTTAAATTAATTTAAAAAAAAGTATTTAAAATAAGAAATAATAATAAATAGTTTTCTTATAAAAAACAGTTTTTTTAGAAAAATGATAAACTGATTTTTTATAAATAAAAAATAAATTGTTTTTCTAAAAATAATAATAGTTAACTATTTTTCTAATAAAAAAATATATAAGCCTATTTTCTAAAATAATAATAATAAAACTTTTTTTGACATTTAAAAATGGATTTTTCAATCCCGATTTGTCAATCACACCCCTCTCTAGGATAAAATTATCCCATATTTATAGGATCAAGAATATATCCAGACTGTGTATTAGGACTTATTAATTACAACCAATCATGAAATACAAAATTGTTAATTTAATTCCAATCTTATTTCCCTCAAAACAACTATGCCCAAAGAGAGATCAATCGAGAAGCAATATTTTTTATGCGTTCCTTATTCGAGTTACACAGGCTCATTTGTATTATGTCTTGAACAAACTATGTTGCAGCTCGGTGAATCTAAGATGTAGGAAATGATTCTACTTAAGGTTATGGTGTGAGATGTTAACATGTAACAGTTCAAAAGATAGGCATAGTCCATCAAGTCATAAGAAAATAACAGATTCAAATACTTATGAATCTTACCTTTCTTGGCGTCACTAAAAGATGTTGACAAGTAGTGTGAAGGGGAACACTGAGCGCCATACGATCTGCACACTCATTCATACACCTGTGACCTGTGACCTGTGACCTGTGACCACAACCTGTCCATGGAAACCCAAACCAGCTTCACAAATTCATTATGGATGCGTAAGCAGTAACGTACGTGTATGTCACAACACTCAGCACATCCCACGAGAAGTCCTTTGTCATGGCGTCCATTATCCTCCTCTTCCACTGGGATGGATTGTTCTTCTACAATCGGACAAGACACAAAGATCTCAAAAGTAAATTCTTCTATCAAGTAAAAAACATAGAGCTCAACGGAAAAAAAACCAAATGCAACTTTACAGATGCACGGGTATACACACAATTTCATCAATCGCTTGGGCTTGGCTTAATGATACGTTTCCAAATGTACTGCTGATGTACTATGATAATTTGGTGCTCTCAGAGTCATGATCTATTTTCAGCCTGTTGAGACATAAAGCATACATAGACACTGGTCTTTTTAGTTCAATAAGCAAAAAATAAATAAATAAATAAATAAAATAAAACGAAAAGTAAACCTATTTTATTCAAATCCAAATTCTGCATTAATTACCTGAATTGATTATCGACAAGAGTTGCTGCAACTTGGAGCAGCTCCATATTTTATAGCCTTCAGCTACAATTTCGATAGATGAACAAGGATTGTAAATAATTTTGTGCAAAGACACCAGTACACACTCTTGGGAAAACCAAATTATGCGTAATTGAAAATATACAGAACATGGATGGATTTGTTTGCCAGAATAGCATAAAGGGACAAAAATAGGGGAAAGTTCCCTGGAATGAATTATATTTGGACATATGCAATATAAGACCACCAGGAGCAATATAACCAAGGAAGCAATTTAACTTAAGCTGACAGCACTACAAAGAAAAGAGGGAGGCAAAAGGACAGCTAAACCAAGAGTAATATATCAAGATAATAAAAGAATGTGTTGAATAAATAGGATCTAGTTAAAGCTAAATTTTCAGAACAAAATGCTCTATCCCCTACCTAATGTTCTTGATCTTGGGATAGGTGGTCTTGTTTAGAAGAGCCATATAAAAATGTACACAAAGATTACTTTAATAAAGCTGTATATTATGTATAATATTGAGGGTAATGCCTGGTAGGAGGAATACCAAAATTAACATGGATTGAGATAGAAATGAAGGCGTTAAGAATGGCTATGGAAGAAAGTTTCACGCTCAAAAAAAAGAAAAAAAATCAAAATCGTATTACAGAATCAAGATTATACAATGAATTCTATCTCCTCTATTCGCCCCTGTTTTATTTCCTCTCAGCTACAGCTGTCAACTAACATAACAAACTAACTAATTTCCTAACTAACTTTTAAATCTCCCTCATTCGTATCATTCCCTCCCCTTACAACCAGCCTTGTCTTCAAGGCTGAAAATCTGGAAAACGCTTCTCTAACTTGTGTTTGGCCTAATTTTTTTGAATTTTTTTTTTTTGTCTTTTTGGCTTATTTATAAAAAAATATATATGTAAAAAAATATGAAAAAAAATTATTTAATTACAGTAAAAGACTAAATAAGTGAGTTTTTAAGAGATTTTTAAACAAACGGTTAAATAACTTAATTCAAACGGACTGTAAAACAATGCTTGCTTTCTGTGTTCGAATTGTCACTTTGTACATTAAAGCAGCAGCAGAAAAAAAAATTGCAATGGTTGAATAGACGAAATACTACTGTTAATTATTTGTAATCTCAAAATATTGTGTTATTTCTTACGTAATACTCTTATTTAATAATGTAATAACAAAATACTACAAATAAAACAATATTGACCTACTTTTATTTGCAAAATAAAAAAACAAAAATAAGGCATTAAATATGTGTCGATCTTTTTTATTTACCAAAAATACTTTATACATAATTAGAATCTTTGAATTAAGGAATAAGGAGGATAGTGGATTGGATTAAAAAAATAGAGTTGATTGAGTTTAGTTCCACTTTAGAAGTATGTAAAGGTTTTAGTCCTAATAATCTTTTTTATTCGGTTTAATTCTTTTTTTAAAAATTTTGAATTTTTGGGGCTAATATGTCATTTGCCAACCAGTGATTTATTTTCTCTTTAAATATGATTACATTAACCAAAAATTCGCCTAATATCACGATAAATGGACAGTTCTTCTCTCTCACAGCTCTAAATAAAAAAATATGTGGGGAAGAGATTAAGGAGAATCACTTAAGATTTCATCCTCCACCGCCCTTCTCCACCGCCTTCTGCTCGTCCTCCTAGGCTACTCCTCCTCCGCCGGCTCCTCATCCTCTGCCGTCGCTCCTCCTCGTCCTCCGCTTCGCCGTCGCCACTTCTAGATCAGTTGGCGATGGCCATTTTGCACCACCGCCTCCGCTTCTCGCCAGCGCCGACCTTCTAGATCTGGACCACCAACTCATATCTCGTCGTTGTCGCCACTCCTTACCATCACCGACCACCAGATCTAAATCACCAACTCTAGATCTCGCCGTCGCCGCCGCTTGTTAATTCTGTCGCTTCCTCTCTCTCTGATATGCATAAGGTTTGATCCGCCACCATCTCTCTGATATGGTATTTCTAGTTCACCACCGTCTCTTTTCCTCTTTCTCCTCCACCAACAACAATGATTTTGACTGATACAATTATTAGTTGCTAATTCTGTGTTCAACAATTTTGAAAGCACTTATCTGTTGAACGCTGATATAATTATCAGTTACTTGTTATTACTAAATGTACACAACTCTCCTAAACTACTGATGCATTTTATCAATTTAAAATTATCTTATAAGAAGATATTGCAACAGATACTTAATACTGATAATTGTATCAGTAGCAGATGCGTAGTGAGACCCTGACCTGTTTTCTTTTTTGGCATTTTTTGACGCGTGTTTCTCGTTTACAGTTTTGCATGTTTATATGCTTTTGATGCATGATTGGGGTTAGATATACTTGCGGGGTAAGTTCTCGGGACCGTAGGGCGTTGCGGTGCGAATTTCAAAAATTTCAAAAAAAACATATTTTGGAGGCCTATAAATATCTAGAGTTAGAGATTTTCAAAAGATATTTTCAAAATTTCTCAACTAAGTTTTCTCCATTTTCTCTTTTTTTTCTCTCTTTCTTCTCTCTAACTTTTCAGGGGCCCGGGGCTCAATTTTCGACGATCCAACAGCCGATCCTTGTTATTGGCATTGTGGTCAACGTATCCATCCGAACGAAATTTTATTTCAGCGAAACTCAATTTTGCACGTGGATCGAGACGTCGAGTTTTTAACTCACCGAGGTAGGATCTTAGACTCTCATGTCTTATAAGGGTGTTACGTGTAATTGTGTGTGTTTCTACCGGTTAAAATGCATGAGATCTGATTTTGTTTAAAAGTTGGGTTTGGGGGTTTAAAAGTCATTTTCGGTGGATGGAATCGGGTGTCGAGTGTTTCTTTTGAGGTCTTGGTGTTAGGCCTGGGCGTGTGTATGCCCGAGGGCATTGGATGAGAGTTTGGAGGTGTTGAATCGAGGTTTAGAGAGCTAAACCCATAGCTCGAAACCTGCTTCTGCCTCAGTCCAATCGACTGGATCGAGGGATCAGTCGATTAGATCCTAGGTTCTTGGGTTCAGTCGACTGGACCGTGAGGGTCAGTCGACTGGACAATGTGTTGGGGGCGTTTTTGGCCTTTCTAGTGTGTTTTCAGTCGACTAGGGGTTGGGGTCCAGTCGACTGAGGTTCTGGGCTGTGTGTTGGTGGTTTGGTGGTTGGTTTCTTGGTTTTCGATTGGTTTCCAACGGTATTCAATTGATTAGTTATGGGATTAATTGACTGAAATATTGTTGGATTCTTTTCGGGATTCGGTTAGTTGTGTGGTGGCTTTGGGAGTCGTGTCGTGGCTTCGGGTGTTGGTTTAGGTGTCGTCCTCAGTATGACGTGCACGGATAGATGTGGTTGTGTGCATGGTTGGGTGTGCGGTGTTTGTCCCTCATTGGATGTGGGGCGTATTTGGACTCGTGGCACATTTGGAGAAAATGTGGTGTTTTGTGACCTCGTGGTTTGAGGGGTTTAGCGTTGGCCTTCGAGTTAGGCTTGGTTCTGTGGGTTGTTGGTTGTCCCTGTGAGTGGATGTCGGGTTTCGTGGCAGGTGGCGTCTTGATGTGAAGTGATATATGGTTATGTGCATTTATAACTCTAGTTTATGTATGTACGATTTATGTAGAGAAAATACATTGCTTGATATCATTACGTGTAACGTGATTTTATGTTTTAAAACTCAGAGGTTTTATAGGCATGGATATGTGGGGTATGCGGAATGGATGCATGTGGTACATGTTGCATGGGTTGCAAGTGTTGTGTGAGTCGCATGTGTAGCATGTGACGTGATTTGTGAAATGTAGTGATAGTACGTGGCTTTATGTATTTAAACCCTGGTTTAGTATGCATGTGTTGATTCGGTGTTATCCCGTAATGTTCAGTATTATCCTGTAGTGTTCAGTTTTATCCTGTAATCTGCGGTTTTACCCCGTGGTTTGCAATTTTACCCCGTGGTTAGCGATTTTACCCAGTGGTTTGCGGTCTTACCCCGTGATTTGCGGTATTAACATGTGGTCTATGGTTTTATCTAGTAGTATACGATTTTATCCCGAGAATGTATGTTTGTGTTCGAATTTGTATCTCAATGTTAGGACTGTGGTTGCGGCATGTGAGGGCCTGTTGTATATATCATGGATTCCATGAACTGCATTATGGGACGGATAAAATTAATTTTGAATTGTTTTTAAGACTTGTGTGAATCGCGATATAAAAATCATTTTCAAAACGTTTTCGAGGTTCTTATGAGTGCAACATGGTTATTATCCTCGCTTTCCCTTGCTTGTGAAAATCGTTTTGAAGGCTTGAAAGATAGTCTAAAACTACACCTCATTTTCTAGCATGTTTAGCTTATATTGCATGTGTTGTCTAGTTTCTGCTGAGCTTTGGCTCACGGTGTGGGATTTGAAATGTTTTTCAAGTACCGGTCACGCAGGTTGATCTAGGGTTGCTGGAGGAGCAGAGGACCTGTAGTCTTCCTTTTTTATTCGTTTTGAACATGTATGCTATAACATGTTTTTTTCTGTGTTAAAACTGTGTAATGTAAGCCGTTTGCCGATAATATACAATGCATGTATGGTTTATTATGAGAGCATATCCTCGGGTTGGGCGATATGTTTGGTTGCTTGTGGGTGTTTCACGTGACTCATTGTTTGAAGCGTGACAGTTTGGTATCAGAGCTCTGGGTTTGAATACCTTAGAGCCATGGGAAGAGGGTGTATCCCGTGTGAGGTTGGTTACGTGTGCTTAATTGCATGTGTTTAGACGCTTTAATAACATGAACGTGTTAGCATGTTAGATATGTGAATGATGTGTATATGTGAGCATGGGGGTTGAACTTTGGGATTGATTAGTCCTGCCTTTGGACGTCTGGATTAACAAACTTGGGAGCCAAGTTAGAAACGCGTTTAACTGACGTGATTTCTAGCAAGGAATCTGAGTAGGTTCTCCAGATTGACGCGTCATTCTTGCCGATTCTCCTCGGTATGTGGGATTTATTTAGCATGAACCTATATGCTTGTGTGTTAGCATGCTTATATGGTTTATGTTATGTGTTGTGTCTTATGTTCTGTCTTTTTCATATAGACACGATGTCAGCGAGGAGAGGGTGAGGCTATGGGCGAGGCCATGGCTGTGGTGTTGGCCAAGGGGATGTTTCTATTTCTGATGCTGGGGATGCAAATGCTCCCCTGGGACCGATGGACGCGACGGAGTTGTTGCGTGTGCTGGTGGGTTCTATCCAGCAATTGGTTAGAGGTGAGATCGTTAGAGAGAGAGAAGGGGGGAGTGCCTAAGGTGAGGGCTATAGTAGCGATGCGGGAGTTCAAGCGCATGGATCTGCCTACCTTTGCGGGAGATCCTGATCCTATTGTGGCGACAGAGTGGTTGAAGTTGGTGACTCGGATCCTAGACACGTTGCAGATTTTGGAGGATGAGTTGCGGATTTCTTTTGCCTCGCTTCAGTTGAGGGGCGCTACTCACGAGTGGTGAAAATATGCTCGGAACACAGTGGAGGTCACATGGGCAACCTTTACAGGAGTGTTTATGGAGAAATACTTCTTGGCTTCGAATAGGGATTTATACAGGGAGGAGTTCTACACTCTTACTCAGGGGCGATGGACATCATGTAGTACGAGACCAGGTTTACGAGCTTATCCCAGTTTACACCGGAGTTGGTGAGCACAGACGAGCTGCGATCGATGAGGTTTGAGCAGGGCTTGAGGCTGACGATCAAGGAGCGTGTGGTCGCAATGGGACTTTGGGTGTTCATAGAGCTGGTAAAAGCAGTAGCGAGGGCTGACAACACTATGACTGAGATTCGAGCTTCTAGGGAGGCCAGGACACCTCAAGGTGGGACAAAGACGTAGACAGGTGGGCGTTCGAGTAAGAGGTAGAGGTTTTCTGGTCCTAGCGTTCATCCATTTATACCATAGCAGTTCTCTGCACCAGCACCATCAATGGCTTCATCGGGGAGGCCAGAGCAGAGGGGGGTCGGATGTTATCGATGTGGACAGCTGGGCATCGTGTGCTAGATTGCCCGCAGCCGAGGCAGTACCGGGATCCACAGTTGAGGCAGACTCAGAGTTCCATACTGGATCAGTTGCAGGGGACAGAGTTGTCGATTTGTTATAGATGTGGTCAGATGGGACATATTCGCAGGACTTGTCCCTAGAGAGAGAGTGCACCGAGTACAATAGGCACACCAGAGGGTTCGTTTGTGCAGGATCGACAGCAGCATCCTGTCGTTCAGACTTCCCGGGGAACAGATAAGAGAACTTCAATTCAGCCAGTGCAGCAGCCGACAGCACCGAGTTATGGCAAACAGGCCAGAGCGACATTGCCCCAAGCGTATGCACTTTTAGCTCCTAGTTCTTTTAGGGCACCAATTGTGCCGAATGATGCAGATATGGCTTCAGCGAGTAGAGGTACTTTCAGAGTATGCAGGCATTGGGCCAGTTTCTTTGTTGCATCTGTTTGGGAGTTGGTAATAGATTCCGTGGGTGGTGTGCTGTGTTGAGGCAGTGGTTGGTAAGGATGTGAGGTTGAGGTGAGTTATAGATCCCGAGTCTTTGAGATAGTTCGCCATTATTTAGGATGCCTGACCTTGTTTGACTATATTCTAGGAATGGTTTGGCTGACCATCTCGTGTATCTGTGTTACTTTCGATCGATAGGGTGGTTTCTTTTGACCTTGTGGCGAATTTCGGAGACGAAATTCCTTTAAGGGGGGTACAGTTGTGAGACCTTGACCCGTTTTTCTTTTCGGCATTTTTCGACGCGTGTTTTTTGTTTTTGGTTTTGCATGTTTATATGCTTTTGATGCATGATCGGGGTTAAATATACATGCGGGGTTGGTTCCCAGGGCCGTGGGGCGTTGCGATGCGAATTTTAAAAATTTCATAAAAAGATATTTTGGAGGCCTATAAATATCTGGATTTAGATATTTTTAAAAGATATTTTCAAAATTTCTCTACTAAGTTTCCTCCATTTTCTCTCTGCCTTCTCTCTAACTTCTTGGGGGCCCGAGGCTCTATTTTCAACGATCCAACAGCCGATCCTTGTTATTGGCGTCGTGGTCTACACATCTATCTGGACATAATTTTATTCCGGTGAAGCTCAGTTTTACACATGGATCGAGGTATCAAGTTTTTAACTCACCGAGGTAGGACCCTAGACTCTCATGTCTTATAAGGATACTACGTGTAATCGTGTGTGTTTTTACCGGTTAAAATGCATGAGATCTGATTTTATTTAAAAGTTGAGTTTTGGGGTTTAAAACTGTTTTTCATCAATTCGGTGGATGAAATCAGGTGTCGGGTGTTTCTTTTGAGGTCTTGGTGTTAGGCATGGGCGTGTGTACGTCCGAGGGCGTTGGATGGGAGTTTGGAGGCATTGAATCAAGGTTTAGAGAACTAAACCCGTAGCTCGGAACCTGTTTTTGCCTCAGCCTAGTCGACTGGATCGAGGGATCAATCAATTGGATCCTAGGTTCTTGGGTTCAGTCGACTGAACCGTGAGGGTTAGTCGACTGGACAGTGTGTTGGGGGGAACTTTTGTCCTTTCCAGTGTGTTTTCAGTTGACTGGGGGTTAGGGTCCAATCGACTGAGGTTTTGGGCTGTGTGTTGGTGGTTTGGTGGTTGGTTTCTTGGTCTCCGATTAGTTTCCAATGGTATTCAATTGATTAGTTATGGGATTAATTGACTGAAATACTGTTGGATTCTTTTTGGAGTTCTGTTGGTTGTGTGGTGGCTCGGGAGTCGTGTCGTGGCTTCAGGTGTAGGTTTAGGTACCGTCCTTGGTGTGACGTGCACGGATAGATGTGATTGTGTGCACGGTTGGGTGTGCGGTGTTTGTTCTTCGTTGGATGTGGGGCGTGTTTGGACTCGTGGCACCTTTGGGGAAAAAGTGGTGTTTTGTGACCTCGTGGTTTAAGGGGTTTAGCGTTGGCCTTCGGATTAGGCTTGGCTCGGTGGGTTGTTGGTTGTCCTGTGAGTGGATATTAGGTTTCGTGGCAGGTGGCGTAATGATGTGAAGTTATATATGGTTATGTGCATTTATAACTCAAGTTTATGTATGCTCGATTTATGTAGAGAAAATACATGACTTGATATCGTTACTTGTAACGTGGTTTTATACTTTAAAACTCAAAGATTTTATAGGCATGGATATGTGGGATATGCGAAATGGATGCATGTGGTACATGTTGTTTGGGTTGCAAGTGTTGTATGAGTCGCGTGTGTAGCATGTGACGTGATTTGTGAAACGTAGTGATAGTACTTGGCTTTATGCATTTAAACCCTGGTTTAGTATGCATGTGTTGATTCGGTGTTATCCCGTAATGTTCAGTATTATCCTGTAGTGTTCAGTTTTATCCTGTAATCTGTGATTTTACCCCGTGGTTTGCGATTTTATCTCATGGTTTGCGGTATTAACCTGTGGTCTATGGTTTTATCCCATGGTATACGATTTTATCCCAAAAATGTATGTTTGTGTTTGGATCTGTATCTTAGTGTTAAGACTGTGGTTGCGGCGTGTGAGGGCCGGTTGTATGTATCATGGATTGCATGAACTACATTATGGGACGAATAAAACTAATTTTGAATTGTTTTTAAGACTCGCGTGAATCGGGATATAAAAATTGTTTTCAAACCATTTTCGAGGCTCTTGTGAGTCCAACATGGTTATTATCCTCGTTTTTCCTTACTTGAAATCATTTTGAAGGCTTGAAAGAGAGTCTAAAATTGCACCTCGTTTTCCTAGCATGTTTAGCTTATATTGCATGTGTTGTCTAGTTTCTGCTGAATTTTGGTTCACGGTGTGGGATTTGAAATATTTTTTAGTTACCGGTCATGCAGGTTGATTTAGGGTTACTGGAGGAGCGGAGGATCTGAAGTCTTTCTTTTTTTTTCGTTTTGAACATGTATGCTGTAACATATTTTTTTCCGGTGTTAGAACCATGTAATGTAAGTCGTTTGACAATTATATATAATGCATGTATGGTTTATTATGAGAGCATATCCTCAGGTTGGGCGGTATGTTTGGTTGCTTGTGGGTGTTTCACGTGACCCGGAGTTTGGGGCATGATATGAAATGTATCGGTGGTTCATGTTTTTTATGAAAATATTTTCTCTAACCATTGATAAATGTATCAGTGGTCACATTTGGTTACGATGAGTTAAAACATATATCAAAACTAATAATTTGTAGATTTGAAAATATATCAGATTTATGTGTATAGTGAAATAGTTTTAAAAATGTATCGTTTATATGTGTTATGGCAGGTTGCTTGATTTAAGAGATATGCCATTTTTTAAAAAAATTAGAATGATCTTAAATTAGGAGAGAGAGAGAGAGAGAGATTGCTTGATTTAAGAGATACGCCATCTTTGAAAATATTTCAAATTAGGAGAGATAATATCTTTAATAGAAAAATATTAAATATAATAAAATAATTTTAAGTCAAATAGGACCTAATCTATTAAAAAACGTGCTGGAACTAAATCTAGCACTACTATCAAAAAGAGGACCCAAAATTTCCCAAAAAAAATATTGGGTTCTACCATTTTAATGTTATGTCTTCCAAAATAAATAACCTCGAGTTTGTACTTTGTATCGCGGGATTGAAATTACTTATCTAATGGATGAAAATTTCTTAATCCTTTATTTAGATTATTAAAATACCATATTTCTCTTTGTATTATTAGTATTAGCATCTAGATTATCTTTCATTTTTATTTAACGGACAAAAATAACCCTACAATACTTATCCCATTTTTATCTCATCCTAATCAAATGTGAATCAAATTTTTTACTGTACATATAATTCATTCGATAATCTCTTAGTATCAAAAAATTGTGTAAAAGCTGAGTGTGTAATTTGGGCCCGGCCCTGCGAGTTTCTACCAAATCTTCAGGTCGGGCCTTAGGCCCGGTCCTCTAGGCGGGCCTCTAATTTTTTTGATTTTTTTTTTGTATTTAAATTTAAATTTATAATACAATGGTAGTTTAATATATTAAGTTAAATTAAAAATTATAAACTTAAAGTTTATTATATTA
>JAULJZ010066162.1:0-13291 GCA_032270985.1 Heliamphora pulchella | reverse complement strand
ATGTTTACGTTTCAATAAGCATGCGGGGTTGGTTCCCGGGGTTGTAGGGAGTTTTTGTGCAAATTTTAATTTCAATTTTTAAAAAAAGATACTTTTCTTGGCCTATAAATATCTAATCTTTAGATATTTGTGGTCATATTTTGGAAAACTTGGAGACTAAATTTTTTTTTCTCAAACTAAAACCTCTACCTTCTCTCTAACTTCTCGGGGGCCCAGGGCTTGGTTTTTGACAAACCAAATGTTGATCCTTAGTATCGGCATCAAGGGCTACACATCCATCCCGATAGAATTTTAATTTGGTGATGCTCGGTTTTGCACGTGGATCGAGGCGTCGAGTTTTTAACTCACCGAGGTAAGATCCTAGACTTTATAACTATTAGAGAGTACTACGTGTAATCATATGTGTTTCTACCGTTTAAAAACGCATGAAAAGTGATTTATGTTTCAAAGGTTGGATTTTGGTTCAAAATCGCTTTTGGGTGGATTTCAGTTGGAGGAAATAGGTTTTGAGGCTTTCCTTTCGGCGTATCTTGGTTGTTTTGGGTTTGTGTATGCCCATGGGTTGTAGAGAGAGTGTTTGGTTGGTTTAATTTGGAGTTGAGAAGTTGTTTCAGTAGCTTGGGTTTGTTTTTCACAATCGCCTGTATCCTATTCTGAAATTTGAGAATCTTGGGTTTTGTGTCAACACATTTTTTTGTTTGTGTCGACACAATTTTTCTTTTTTTATATGTGTTTTCAATAAGATAAATAAATTTATCTTTGTGTTCTTATACGTGCTTTCAATGTGTATTTTTTATACGTGTTTTCAATAAGACGGATAAATTTATCTGTGTTCTTTACACATGCTTTCAATAAAAGGCAGATAAATTTATCTGTATTTTTCATACATATTTTGAAAATGCATAGATAATTTATCTGTATTCTTTATACGTGCTTTCAATAAGACAGATAAATTTATCTGTATACTTTACATGTGCTTTCAATAAAAGACAGATAAATTTATATGTGTTTTTCATATATATTTTGAAAAAACACAGATAAATTTATCTGTATTCCTTATATGTTCTTTCAATAAAAGACAAATAAATTTATAAAAAAATTACAGAAACACCCCCTACACTATTCCCGTATATCACTTAACCCCCCTGAATTAAAAATCCGTACAAAGTGGCCCCATAACTATTTATTTGTATCACTTTGTCCCCCTAACTATTAATTAAAATTAAAAGAATACCCCATAACGGAGGGGGGCAAAGTGATACAAACAAATAGTGTAGGGGGCCACTTTGTACGGGTTTTAATTCAGGGGGTTAAGTAATATACAGGAATAGTGTAGGGGGTGTTCATGTAATTTTTTCTAAATTTATCTGTATTTTTCATACATGTTTTAAAAAGGCACAGATAAATTTATCAGTTCTAAGGCATTTTCGTCCTGAAAAGACCTTGCATGTTAAAACTTTTATGCAGATGGACCTTACTCGTTAAAAAATCTTATGATGGATAAAAAATAATAAACGGTCTATGAATTGGACTGTTTACCAATTTTAGCACATAATTAAACACACCAATTTAATTCAGCAATCAGGAAATCACCAATCCACTCATTACCTCACGCCCTTGCCAAGCAAAAAACAGAGCACAAGAAAGTGAAAATAAAGGTGTTTGTGTGAAGCAGTGAACTGAAAAATTCCAACCAGTGAAGTTCAAACGGCAACCACAACGACCAGATCTTCAACAATTGGTGCCAATAGACATGGGACGAAGCTCGTCGGACACAATCGGCGATCACGATGACCAGATCTACAACAATCGGTGCCATTATTCCACCGTTGCAGATCAAAAGTAGTTTGTCGAACCCACGGGATAAAACTCGATTAGATCTTCAAGGAACCAAATCTCCACCTTTGAATACAATACAAAGGACAGGAGGATGTTCTAAGATCTGTGAAAAAGGTGCAAAAAATATGAGGTATATCAACGAATCGTTCCTCTTTTAGTCAAATCGGTCTGATTTGCATACAAATTGGTAAAATATCCACTACACACTGATTTGTATCGCGAATCGACCGGCTTATGCGTAAAAATCATTCTCATCGATCTATCAGTGGGTATTCGACTCGGTCGTCAAGTTTTCCGCTACGTAGTGCCCAATTCGCTACAAACCGGACGATATTCAAAACGTTGCAAAAAAGAAGAAGAAGATGATTTATCCATTCAAGACTTGATAATTCTTCTATCCATGATTGACTAATCGTTGTATCTAGGGTTTCGATGAAAGCCTAACCAAGTAACTTTGATTTGCATTTATTTTTATGGTTTAATTATTCAGATTCAATATTTATATAAGATAAGAATTTTAATATTAATTCAATGGATCTTATTCTTCCTATCTAGCTCGTGTTTATTTTCTATGATTGTAAATATATACTTATACTACAATTATCTTTATTTTGTGATCGATACTTGGGTAGAGTATGCTAAGAAAAGATAGATCGTGCTAAGATCACGCCAACAACGATCCATGCTAATTGAAGATACTCTATACTCGACTATTAATTGCATGAATTTGCTAGATGATACTACTAGGGTTTGTAGCCATAGAAGATTGCGATTGAATTAAATAGTTAACTTTAAACTAATATAATTGCATTTGTTATAAAATTATGGTGGATTCGAAATCCTATCTCTCTTTCCCTTCTTGATCACTACTTTATTTTGTTTAATATTTGTTAATTAAAAATTTAAATCAAGTATTCTATTTATTTTTGAATTAATTTTGGTATTAGATTGAAATTAATGTAACTCGGTCTTAGTGTCCCCGTTGAAATGATACATGGTATTGCCAAGGCCTTTCTAGCCTAATGGCATCTCCTCAATTTTTCATTGTAGTGGTTGCGAGTTCGAGCCCCATGGTGGGTGGTTAAGGTGATCCACATTCTTTTTTGCTTTAGACTAGAATAGTGTAGATTTTTCTTGTGGAAAAAAAAAAGAAGAAATGATGTCTGGTCCTTACTTAACCACTATTTTACTAGTAGTTTTTACATGGTTTAATTATTTTTGGTGTAATAGTGACCACATCAATAAGATATATTTTTTACTCATAATAGTATATATTGGATTGGATAAAAGTTTTTATTGAGTTTCCTCTATAAACATAGTAAAATATAATATATTTTTAATCATCTCCCTTATACAATGATATGAGTAGATTAAATTGTATAATTATATCTAATTTAGCCCTCCTCCAAACTTTAAGGTGTTGAGACACGTGGAATTCACTTCGAGTTTTACTCTAATAATTTAAATTTCACTACCACTCTTTAATAAATTAAGTCATCCATTTTTGTAAATTGCAATATGTAGTTCATGTGAAAAATAGACTTATTTGATAATCATGGATAGTTAATGATGGTATCTTGATATGGTGGATCTGAGTCGACTGTCTAGTACGCTGAACTCAGAGGTCTACTTCCTTGGACCTGAAAAATTAGGAATCGAGAATAACATCGGTGGGATGTTAGCCGATTACCCTTTGATACTTAAATCAGTCTCTATAATGCATTAATAGAGTAATTGCATAGATTAATGTTCTCATACCTGTAACGGAGGTGTTCACCTTGCTTATATAGGGGAATTGGGTATTAATTATGTAGAATCCCACGTGTTATGCTTAGAAAATCTCTTTGTATTCCAGAGGATCCGCTTGACCCGTTAAAAGTGGGAGCGAGCCCTTTATTACCAGCGGGAGTTATGGTGCCCAGTCATCTGGTTGGTTCTATCCGACTGAGTGACCCACCACTCACTCAGTTTGCATGACCACGAGCGGTCATTCGGTCACAACTGGTCGATCCTCATCACTCGTTCCTCATTCCCGAGGAGTCGTGGGTCACGTGCTTCTTGGGAATGACATTTCGCCCAACCATCACCGGTATTTATTTTTGGTGGCGACGTGGTAACCGAGGCACCAAAGTCTTAGATGTTTGGCTTTTCAAACGTCTTTCAACGATTATATGTTACAAATGTGCTAATCTTAGTGGTCTCTTTTTGCACGTTCGACGACTCCTTGTTGGCAACCATTTAATGTCATGTTCATCCCCTTTATATAATGCTTATTCTTCTCTTTGATGTGATCTTCTGGTGAGCTCCTACCATCTTAGGCCCTTTGCATACTTTGGGATTCTCTAGTTTTCCTCGGACCTTCATTTTCTTTTGGTAAGTATCCTCAACTTTTATTTCAATTCTATAACTCTCACTTCTGTAGAATCGTCCTTCTTAGCCCCCCTCCCCTTTATATTTCCTGCACCGTGTGTCATTTATTCTGCGCACCCACAAGAACCCTTTGTCTACGAAGTCGTTTGTTAAGGGTGTCTCCCCTTTTGAAGAGGTCTATCAAAAAACTGTTCAGTTCGCTAGGTTTATTCTCCCAATTATTAGGATGGGGACTGAGGAATTTCCTCAATCTGTAGGGTCTAATTTTGAGAGGACCGTTTCTTTGTCCACTTCACTCGAGCGGGGATGGGAGACTTCTAGCTCTAGGCCAATGCACTTGTCTAGCTTGTCAAATGAGTTTAGCTGTTGAGTTGATAGCTCCTTCCACTCGTCACTCTAATCTTGAGCGTATACAAGAGAAATACTTAATCCTCCTACCACTCGCCTTAGAGTTCTTAGTTCCTGAGAGCGGGCTTCCTCTTTTGCTACTGAGGAGGTATGCTTGTACGAGCATGACCTCTCCATTGGCCTGCATCTTCCTTTCCCTAGGATTGTCTGAGAGTTACTATCCATTCATGTCTTTGCACCCGACCAGCTCTTGCTGAATGCATGGCGCATTCAATTAGGGTGCATAGTTTTGTGGGAGGAAGCGAGCGGTGGGGAAAACCATCTAATAGTGGAGGAGTTCCTTCACTTCTATAGTCTGAAAGAAAAACAACTTGGGTGGTTCTTCTTCCAGTCTCGGTCTGAGGATCGAGCACTTATCCAAGGGTGTTCGTCCTCCAATAAACATTGCAAGGACAAGTAATTTTTCTTATTCGGTGAAGGGTTGGAACTTCAGAGTTGGGAACAGTCCGGACCTTATGTCCTCGGAGTACAACGAGTATGGAGTGATCCTCAGCCAAACAACATCTCAGTTGATCCTCAAGTGCTTATGTTCTTAATCCCGAAATAATTATTAGACACGTATATTTAATTTTTGTTATTTTAATTCATTATAGTGTGCGATCTTTTAAGGGTGAGTATATAATGGCATTACGTATATGGTGGATATTAATTTTTGACAGAATTTACGTTCTAGCATAGGGATTGCTGTTACCTCCTTAAGAAAGCTTATAAGTTTTGATTATATCAAATTTTGCAGGTCGATTTTGTAATTCGACATATTAAGTAAGTTAAGAAGAATGTATTAAGGAATTATATAAGAGGTTGATTAAGTATAATTGTCAGTAATTTAATTTAATCGACAGGCATCTACAATCTTAATGTAGGAAGAATAATAAACATTTAATAATAGGAGCTCAAAAGTTCATTTTGATAAGAAAGCTAAGAGTGCAATTATAATTCTTTAGTCGTATAAATTGTGATTTAAGTTTCTAAGAAATTTATTCTATGTTGAAGTGAGTTTTTCTAATTATATTAAAATTCCATGTCTTATTTACTCTTTAAATCACTGTCGTAACCTACATATATGCGGTTATAACACTGGCCGTCAGTACGTGTGTGATACATATCATTCAGTCTCTTAGGATTTTCAAGTATTGTGAAAACCAGAGAAAAAGGAGAAGGTAGCTGGATAGGGTTTGGAACATGAAGGATATAAGACCACACTTAGTTTGTGTTTCGACATTTGAGAATACAACAGAAAATCTAAGTAGAGACGAGATTTTTGGTTCGCTGTGTTCAACTAGAAGGCTCCTCATTCAAGTGCTAAAATGTGATTAAACTATAAGTATCACGCATGTATAATCCCTATTCCGCCTTATGGGTGTTCGGGTTTCAGTTCTTGGGGGTTCAAAAAATTTAGGGTGTCTGTCCAGTTTCTATTTGGGCGATTTTCTATTCCTCTGGATGATTTGGTGTAGTACAATTTTTTTATTGTCCTATTGCTTGTTCTGTGCCGTGTTTGATTTGATTCATATCACCATCATTGCTTTTTGGGATTTCGGTCCCTTTATGGGTTCGGAGGGATCCGTGGTCCCAAGGTCTAGCAATTTGGGATCTTGGGGTTCCAAGGGTCTAGGGGTCCGGGGTTCCCAAAATTCGGGGGTCTAGGTTCTCGAGATCCCGAGGTTCTAGAGGTCTAGGGTCCCAAGGATCCAGTGGTTGGGTTCATAGGGTCCCGGGGGTTTGAGCGCCAAGTTCTAGAGGTCCTGGTTTTTTGGGATCCAGGGGTCTAGAGTCTTGGGGGCCTAGTGGTCTAAGGTCCCGAGGTATCGGGGTTCGGGGGTCTAGGGGTTCTAGATCCCAAGGATTCGAGGGTCCAAGGGTCCGAGGGTTCGGGACTTAGGGTCTATGGAACATTGCCACCACTGCCACCATTGCTACCAACTTTAACACTAGTACTACCACAACCACATCTACTAGTGCCATCATTTTTAAAATCGCAATCAAGCATATAAAAAATATTTTTTTGAAAGTATTTTTCATTAAAATTGTTTTCTTAATGAAAATATTTTTTGTTGAAACAAACGGAGCCTTATATCCTTTTTTTTTTGTATGTACTACAAATTTTTAAGTGTGATATTTTGGATTAATCCTTGACATTAAGGATAGGTAATGATAATTGTCAAAAAAATATATAACACAATTGGCATTGTTAGAATCTATAATTGTTTGCTTTAGCTGGATGAAGTGTTTGATTGGTTCAAACCAATTAAATTTTACATGAAATATTTTTATTAGAATTACAATAATTTCAAAACCAAGATACAATTGGTCTTAGCTCCTGATTGGAATGTCAAAAAGATATTTTTAAAATGTTTACTTTTTTTAAAAAAAAAGAGAGAGGAAGAAGCAAAGTTAAATTGTTTGAGATAATTTTGTAGAGTAGCTTTTTTCTTTTTGGGTTTTTGTTAAAATATTTTATATATTCTTGTTTTCTATTTTTAAATATAGTGTTTAGGATTATGACACGACTTTTGTTTATTTTTTGAGTAGAGTTGATTTTTAATTCAGAATACTATAATTATTTAATTCCAAAAAAGTAGAGATTTAGAATGTGCATAGGCTTTTTTTAAAAAAATAAAAAAATTAATAGACTTTCTAGAGATACCAAAAAATTTAGTTTAAAAGTTAATTTTTTTAAATAAAAGCCACCTTTTTATAAACGTTTCTAAATTGTCCAAAGCCGTTCTCTTATTCATGTGCTGTACGCAATGTGAGTTTAAAAAGAAAGAGGAAAAGAAATGAAAAGCAAAAAAATTAGGCAAATTCAGGAAGGGTGTAGGGTCCTTTAGATTAAACAAGTAAATAACAAATGTGGAGAGGTGAAATATGCAAACGTGATCAGAAAATACAGAACGAAGAGAGATGAGGTTGGGTGAAGGAGAAGGCTAGCTGAGTTTGGAATACTAGCAGTATGAACGTATTCAGTTATCAAAATCTGATTGATCCAAAAACTTAACTATCCCTCCTATTTATAGCACTCAGAGGAGCAATGTTAGGATTCAGATTGGACTCTTCAAAAGACCTAATCGGACCATGAAAGGTGATCTTCGAGAAATCAAAAGATTATATCCCGATAATCGACCAAGTAGTGTTCTATTCCAACTCAACTAGGTCGGCCACCAGACGCCTCGTGAGTCACCTAACCCACTCGGGTCGAGTGACTTGGGGTCACCCGAATGATTCAAGTGGGAGGGTCCCGTAGCTCGACAAGCCCTTTTCGTTAGCCACCAAACTACATATCTCCAAATGTCTCGTGCAGGATTGTATTGCCATTGTCTTCATTGTCTCTGGGACAGTTCCGATTCAGAGGAATCTACATTGATATAGTTTGTGCTACATATGTCTTGACCTCGTTCAGTCTGTACTGAACCACATAGTCAGTGTTATGTCATCATGAATAAGTAGCCAGAGCTATATTACAATCTGTGCTGTCTTCACGACCCGTGTTGTGGAAATAATACAGTCTGCACTGTTTTCATGACCTGTGCCATGGCAATATAGTTGAATAGTCAGGGCTACTGTCATAGTCTGTGCTGTGAAATGTCTTCATTCGTAGTCAAGGCTACGCTTTATAGTCTGTGCTATAGAATTTTGTATATCTTAACACAGTACATGGTTATACTAGGCAGCGACCTCAATGATTCGACTCAGTATGGCTCGAGCAAGTTACTACCTTTACTCGAGTACTCTGAATGTTGCTAATACAAGCGTCTTTTATTCACTGAGACAGACTAACTTACTCGAGTAACTTTGAGTCACGTAACTCTATTCCAAGAAACTCGATTTTCCTTATTCGAGATGTTCTCGCCCACCTGATCATTCGACCCATGAGCCCCCCTTGGTCCTCGTCGAGCCACATGACCCTTGCTCCATTCGGCCTAACCGAGCTACTAGAGTATTCGAGTGACTCGACCGCTGGGTCATTAAATCATCGAGCTGTCTACTTACTGAGTTATTCAAAATAGTAATTTGGGCGATTGGCTTCCTCGTGTCATTCAGTAAAATGCCAATTGAATAGTCCGTTTATTCCAGCCGTGCCACCCGACCCATTTGTTTGTCATTCACTCGAGCCTTGCCCATTTATATGGGCAATTCACTCCTTTACTGTGAGCCATCTACATTTTGCCCATGCATGGGCGCAAGTTACCCGACCTGCTCTCGCACGTGTCACACGCGCTAACTTGTGCGCGTGCACATGGATGCCAGCTGTTTGTGTCACCTCGGCTTCCCTTTGCCAACGTATTTAATGCCATTCGACCTTTCGCCTTTGGCTTTTCATCCTTTAAATTGCAATTTGGGACCCTCATTCTGACCCCACCTCCTTCAAAGCTTTTTGTCTCTTTTTTCTCTTGCTTTCTTCGTAACTCTGTTAATTATCGCAATGGCTTCTCACGCCGTCCGTCCTTCCTCTACTATTAATATTGGTGAGGCCCACCTAGAGTCCCGCTCTGCTATTCCTCTCACCAAATGGTACATGACGCCATTCTTTGTGGGGAAAGGCGACGCTTACTGGAGAGCCATTGATGCCTTCACCTCGAAACCCCCTTTCGTTACTGACCCACTACTTCTTTATCCTGAGGCCGAACCTAGTGAGGTTGAAATGATCACACCTTCATCCTTTACGTGCCTTCAGATTGAGCGAGGGGATTTCCCTATCTCATTTCTACAATTCAAGACTTCCTCTAGGCCTCCTTTCGGATGGTCTAAATGGGCTGATGATATCATTCACAACAATATATACTGGCCCATATTGGAGCAGGTGGGCATTCTTTTGTCTGTCATGATTTCTCAAAGTCATCACATGCGTCGCTCTACAGCTAGTCTAGAGGCCCTTATCAGTCACAGGAGTACCGACTCGCATTCATTTGTAGCCCCTTGGGGAGAATGGTCTCCCACCTTAGAGGATGTATTTGTGCTCCTTCAACTTGACATTCGTGGGAAAGCCATTTTTGATCTAGAGCACATATCACAGGCTGATAACGCCATCTCATCAGAACTCTGCTCCTGTCTGACTCTCACCGCCAGTTATGGAAGCCATTTTGACGACCTTGGCAACCCTCTCGAGATTTGTCGCTCATCAACCAAATTCACATACGCGTCATGGATTAGGTATTTTTTCAAAGATATTCAGCCCAAGAATGTAGTCAAAAACCGCGTGGAGTTTCCCGAGGCTGAATGCAACCCAGCCCTAATTCTTTCTACTTTTATCTCTCTGTTCCTATCCATATTTGTACTTCCCAACAGCCCACCAGATAGCGTGAGACCACTGGTATTCCCTTTGGCAGCCCAACTATCTTGTGGGGAATAAATTCCTTTGGCTCCTTTATTCTTCGGGACGCAATACCGACGTCTGGACTTCATCCAGCTTGAGATGAAGCGATCAGTTGGTCGCTATGACATCGCTACATTTGTAAATACCACATTCCTGCGAGCAGTATTGTTTGAAAGATTCCTTGGCTTTGCCCCTCATCCCATTCTTTTTTCACGCACAAAAAAGGTTCGAGTCATTGACTTGGATGGTCACCGCGCCACCGAAGAGATACCCTCGATGAATGCTCTTATTCTACGATGGAATGGTTAGGGGACCACAAAAGATTTCACGCCAGTCTTCGTCGATCCCACGCAATTTATATCTCGTCCTTACACTACCGCTCCGGTCGGGGTTGTTTCCTCCAATTGGTATTTCGACGTCCCTCAGCACCTACAACTTGAGACTGCGACCTCCTTTGAAAGCTCCCATATGACAGTGTGGTCCATGCCCATCCCTGGTCTTCTTTTATTCATCACCGAAGATGGCTTCAGAGTTACTCCTTATAGGCCTGACCGGGTGTTATGATAATTTGGGTTCGATCAGGGCACTCCAGTTCATTGTATCGAGACATGCCCTTATGCATGTAGCTATGAGCCTTTTCTGTGCGAAAATCTTATCTCACCTTTTCAGCTCCCAGTCATCGAATTATCTTTCTGTGGGTGGATAGGGCGTTATACTGAAAAACACGCCCTGTACTGTAGACGAAACCTGGATTCTTTTAGCCATTTTTCTGAGACAGAGGCACTGAGAGCAGTAGTTCGGCCTCTTCTAAAGTCAATCACCTCTTATCTTCTTCCCTTGCCCAAATGTACTAAAGGTACTCGAGGCCGGTATGCGGTCTTGGCCTCCAGCCAAGACACGTCTCAAGCTCCTGGCATCACATCAGTCGAGCCACTTCAATTCATTGAAGGCCGAGTTACTCATTCAATTGTCCAAGTGGCCAAATGGGTCAATGCAAGCGTTGGAGTCGAAGCTGGCCCTTCTCGAGCCACAGTACCCGAGGGGGAGAGCCAACCTTTGAAACACCTTCGTCAAGTATTATTTTGATTTCTCTAATTCTCTGCTAATATTGAAATTGTTCCATACTCTTACTCCTTTTTTTAAGGGTTTTCCACAGCCTCCCCGTTCCTCTTCTCCTACTCTTGTTCCACCAAGTCGGGGTGATGACTCGGAAGACAACATTCCCATTTTGTAGTTAGTGGCCAGTCGTAGGAGACAAATAGCCATTCATTCGACCGAGATTACCGAGGAGCAAGTGGGCTCCGCCAGCTCTCCTGAGCATGAGAGCTCTGCCCTTCTGTCTTTATTCGGCAAGGATGCCCCTCCGCTTCCTACCTCGGGTTTTGACACATCCGTTGACGAGGTCGTTGCCAATTTAGGTCCTCAACTTGGGACCGAGGAGGAAGTCAGGGATGCTGCTCAAATGGATGCTCCTGGAAATACACACTCTCTTTTGAACTTTCAAGTGCCTGAGGTGGAGGAGTCCTATGCCGGGGGAGAATCCGCACGATGATCTGACACAAAGGAGCTCCACATAGGTGAGGGTGAGCCAAACATCCGTGTCCTGAGACCGTGGGTGGAGATCGAGACTATGGTGGCAGCTGTTTCGATGCTGGGACAGGATCCATTGCAGGGACTTAGCCACATTAACGAGACCCCTGTCTTCTTTCTTGGGCATAAGGTTGATTCGGCAGACTTATAACTTCTAGAGGCAATCCTTGCTCACCATCCAAGGAATTTTTTGAACTTTGGCTTAAGGAGTCCTGCTTTATCGAGCTTTAATCTTCATATACTGAGTTCTCTGATTCGACAATTGTTGGACTTCTCTGTTGGGGAGATAGATCGTACCTCGTTGGATGCCGCTTGCGCTGCTGTTGATGATTTCGAGCTGGTGAAGATAGATCTGTCGTAGTGGCTGCGTGAGAGACTGAACCTACTCTGCTTTATCCTTCATCACTTTGAGTCCCTGGCTCGGGTTCGAGAAAAGAAGCTTTATGTTGACCTGGCAGTGCAGCGGGTCGAAGACTTGAAAGCTTCTCTAGCGACTGCCAAGTTAGATCTTTCCAAGGCCCAGCAAGAGTTAGAGATGGAGTTAAGCCAGGTCCCTACTGATGACCCTGCTTATTTGGCGATGGGCTCGAATGACAAGGTCTTTAAGGGCTTACTATAGTTTTCTCTCTGTTTTTTAAATGTATTTACCCGTACCGCATATGTGAAAGAAAACTCTTTATTGAAAAGAAATTACATACTTTTACAGTTTCTTATTTTTTTATGCATAATACTTTTTAATGAACCTGGCATTAATGGGTCCGACTTTAAAACCATCACTGACTCTTACTAACTTGTATCCACTAGTACTTCCTTGTGTGACTTGATAGGGTCCCTCCCACTTGGAGGAAAACTTGGGGACTGGCAGGCCCCTCATGATGGGATCAATGAGCTTCTAGACTAAGTCGTCTTCCTTAAACTCCCTCTTTTGCACCTTCTTATTGTATGCATTTGCCCTTGTCTGCTGGGTTTTTTCTAGCTTCTCACTTGCTCTGTTTCTTCTTTCCTCGATCGCTTCTAAGTTTTCCAATCGACGGTGCGAGTTCCAACCTATAGCCAGAGCCATCCTTGCCGAGGGTACTGCTAACTTGACGGGCAGTATTGCTTCGGATCCATAAACCAACGAATAAGGCGAGGCAGAGGTGGAGGGTCTCTGAGCTATTCGTGTTGGAGGTAATACTGCCAAGATCATTATTTTTGTAAACGATTTTCGGTAAAAAATTAACTGAACGGGCAAACGCCGAAACGAGCTCCAAATAAAACTTTTGACGTCGAATGATCAAAATAAAACTCGTGCAACCAAAGTTGATTTAGAAGAATACCTTTTGTCGATCTATTCTTCAACTACAATTTGATTCCGAGTTGAAACTCCAATCAGATCTTCTACTGTATTCCCTTACGCAATCCTCGAACGTAGTGTGGGTTACGATCCTCCGAGAACTCGTACTGGCAGAACCCCAATATATTTAAGTCTTGAAAGACAAAAATAATATCATAATAATAATGATCAAATCATCAAAAATTTGGTCAGCAAATCCGCATATATATAGGGCTACAGTAGGGACTTGGAGAGTAATTATGAGTTAGACTTCCAGTGAAACTCTGACACCTACTAGAGGTTTCTACAATTATGGAAAGATATGTAGCAGTTTCTGTAATTTTTATAAAATATTGAATTACAGTTCACACCACTAAGGAACTATAATTGCACTCTGACCCATAATCTCAAGACCTTCTTACATTGAGCTCCTATTATTAAATGCTTACCATTTC
>JAULJZ010066151.1:0-13291 GCA_032270985.1 Heliamphora pulchella | reverse complement strand
GTGTCAACACAAACAAGATTTGTGTCAACACAAAAGAGCATTTGCTCTAAAAGACTCAAATTGAGTCGACACAAATAAGATTTATGTCGACACAAATAGAAATTGTGTCAACACAAAACAACCGAGACCTCCTGCAGATTTTTGGTGTCGACCCCAAGACAAGTTGTGTCGACCCAAAAGAACCGAACCTGCCTGCAAAATTTTGGTGTCGACCTCAAGAGAAAATGTGTCAACACAAAACAACCGAGACTGACTGCAAAATTTTGGTGTCGACCCCAAAGATCAAATGTGTCGATACAAAAGTACCGAGACTCCTTGCAGAGATTTAGTGTCGACACCAGAGATAAGTTGAGTCAACACAAAGTTGTTCCTCCGGATGTTGAAGTTCCAAACGAGTCGACACCAAATTCAAATGTGTCGATCTCAGAACGTTGGAAGGTAAAGTGCAGAAATTGTTTCGACCCCTCAGAAAATTTGTGTCGACCCAACCACTTGAAAAACCCTGCCCTAGACACTTTGTGTCGACACTAAAGTTATTTGTGTCGACCCTAAAGACAGAAATTCAAAATACGGCAGATCTCAACGGTTGAATTTTTGGTATTTATTGCTCCCACTTACCTCCAACGATCATGAACTCACAAGAACTTATATAAGAAGTTACTTCTCAGCATTTAAGTGGTTGGAGACATGCATTTACTGTTCTATTACTCAAATCAATCTCAGAAATCATCAAGCTCACATTTATTGCTGTAACTCCAATTCTTGTTCCTCATCTCTTTTTACCCTCTCATTTATTGTAAATTATTTCTATAAAGAGAGTGAGTGTTCTTCATTTATTACACCTCATTTATTGTAATCAAGGGTGAGTCACCCTTTAACCTTTGAGTGAGTGAGTAAAATTCATCCAAAAAAAAATTCAAGAGAGATAAGAAGAAAATAGAGACTTATTTGCATAGGATCTTCTTGAAGATGTATAAGGCGTTGAATGTGCCCGTAAACATTCAGATAGTTCAAGTAAAATCTTGAAACTTGTAAATGCTTGGAATACGCCCGTGAAGTATTCTAAATAGTGAAAATACTCAAGAGAGATCTTGAGAAGTAGATATAGGATAGGATAAAGCCGAACCACTTTAAATTCCAGGTGTCTGGTTCTATTTCTCTATCTCTCATCTTTTAATATTTGCATTACTTAAATATTTGCATATATCTCTTTATTGTAATATTAAAAGGTTTTTGAAAAAAAATTTTAAATTGCTATTTATTTTTTAAGATCCAATTCACCCCCTCTCTTGGGTTGTCTATATCTAATAATACGATTTTTTGAAACTTAATCTGTGAATCGAACCATTAGGAACGATTCCTAATTATTTGAAATTGTAACCAAACTGTTCAACAAAAAAAATCGAACCAAATCATACAGTTTGGATCGACGCCCGAATTGATTTAACGGTTTCAACAGTTTTTAAAATATACCTAATTAAATCATAATAAAACTTTAACATTTAAATAAAAATTATATTATAAAAAATCATAATTAACACACCAAAATCAATTACTTCAATAATTAAATGCAAATTATATTTAATTATTAAATTACAAACTTAAATACATATTACATTTAGTCTATTAGAAAAAAAACTTAAATACCAACAACATGAAACATAAACCAATAATAAAAATTTTGTCACAAAAACCTACAAAACTTAAATATGAATACAAATTTTTAAAATAAATTAAATTACATTTAAATAAAAATAAATAAAATAAAATATGAATTAAATCAAAATAAAATTTTGAAATTTAAATATGAATTAAATCATAAAATGTTATAATTGAAAAACCCAAATCAATTAATTTTCGAATAAATTACAAATTGAATTAGTTCATTATAATGCAAACATAAATGCAAATTTGTTTTACTTTATTAGAATTAATACCTTAAATATAGACAAAACTAAACACAAACGAATAATAAAATTTTACGATAAAAAATTAACAAAAGCAAGAATACAAACTAAAAAATAAATTTAATTTAAATTTGATTTAAAAATAAATAAATTAAATAATATAATGTAAAATTAAATATAAATTAAATCCTAAAAAGTTGGAATCATTGTCACTACTTATCCAAATTTAATCAATTTCGTGCATAACACAGGCCGATGCTAGTAAAATATATATAAGAATGTAGTTGGCCTCTCAAAATATTTTAAATTCTCAATTTTCATTCAATTCTCTTTCAAAATTCTCTTTTTCTTTCTTATGTGGCATCTCTCTCTAATCTCATCTCACTTCTATTTTTTTTTCTTAATTTTTTACTAATTGAATAAAATTTTTAAAAAAAATTAAAAACTACCCCTGTCATGCCCCCAAAACTTGAGGCATGTGATCAATCCATAAAAACTCACGACAATGGCTCAATGGCTCAATGGTGAGAGAATTACTAAAAAGAGATCCCGCTCACGTCGAAATCACATTTAAAGAAGATTGGTTGAACCCAAATAGTAAATCCATAAGAAAATTCGATTTATGCCCATTATTCATAATAAAATCATTTTCCCAAAAACAATTTTCAATGGAGAGTTAAAACTTTAAAAGGAAGACTCTCGATGCTTCAATTTTATTACAAAGGGGTCCTAGAATGGAGCCAGGATGAAAATAAACTTTTTAATTAAGAAAATAAAACCACATACCCAGCCCAGGTGAGTCTGCTCGAGCGGCCACTTGACCGAGACAAAACCCTTCCTCTTGGGTAATAGACCGCTAGTGCAATTCCTTACCCGAGACCAAACTAGAAAATCCTGTTTTTAAAAACCTAATTTTCAACCAACACTTTTTTTTCTCAAGGAAATGAATTCTAAGGTTCATATCATAGTTAAAACTAACATTAAGCCATATAAATATATTCTAAAATTCATCTCAAACCTCACACGAGGATCACATAAACTTTCATTCCTTCGAAAAACATAAAATTCATGGCTTGTAAGCCTTTCAACACCACAATCAAGGGTTCAACCTCCCAAAATGAATTACAAACATCAAGCATCTTCCCAATTCTAATTACATTTTTTTACTACAATCCACAAAATATACATTGATTCATGATTTCAAAACAATCAAAAACGATCAACTAATGTTAAAATCGGATTTAATAATTTTATTTTTGGCAAAATTTTGGATCAAAATAAATGTGGGATCCATACGTCTTTTGAGTTGGGTTCGGGGTGCTGCGCGTTCTCTTCTGTGAGGAGATGAACGACGTATATTCATTTGCCCAAATTCGATAAGAGGTGAATGAAAAATCGATGTTCAAAGTCGTCGCTTGAACATGAGTTTTGTTGGGTTTAATGGAAGTGTGAAACTTCTATCCCACATTGAAAGTTCTTGAAAAATTTAGTAGGTATATATAAGCTAGAGTTGTACCAAGGGGAGGGTCTCTTGGGGGTACCAAGTTTTGTGGACGGGAGAGGACCTATCTAACGGTGGGTTTGACCTATTTTACACACATGCGCGCATTGCCATCACCGTCCATCTGACCGACTAGCTAAGTCAAGCTGGGCTTGGCTCGGGCTCGGGCTCGGGCTTAGGTCGTGGGACATGGGTCGACCCGACCAAAGTAGCTTATATATTTTTGAAAAAAAATTATTTAAATTTTAATTTAAATAAATTTTTAAAATTCAAATTTAAAATTCTTTACCGTTAACCCAACGGATCAAAAGCCGAATGGTCAAATTTTTAGAATGGAGCACTCGAGCGCTCATGTGCGGAAACAAGACCAGAATAGTGCGTTCGCTGAGCGCTTGAGCACTCCCCTTCCAGTGTTGAGCGCTCGTTGAGCGCTTGAGCGCCAGAGGCCCCCCTGAACTCCAGAATAGGGCGCTCGCAAAGCCCTTGAGCGCTGACGACAAACAGTTGCACCTGTTCTGAATAGATACAGTGACATTTGCGAAAAGTCACTTCAGTGGCTATAAAAACACATCCTCATGCACAAATTTGGCACCTTATTTTCCTTTCTACATTGCTTACAAATTGTGTTCATGTTCTAAGAGTCGGAGAGTACAAATTACTTATTGGTTCGCTATACCCGAAGATTAGAGGGCTTCTTCTCCGGGTGTAGATTGTTGTATTTTGAGAGATTGACGTCTGTGAAGCCCATTAGCATCACTGTGGGGGATGAATCTATCTTAAGAAAATAGCGTACAATCCTAGTCTCGATCATCTACAGTTTTTGGATTTTGCGACTGTTTGTAAGAATTTATTTATAGTTCTTTAATTTCAATTCCAGTTTGTTTGTTACAGAACAGTATTGGATTTTATTTGATTTCAATCAATCTATTTTTTTGACCAACAATCTTAAAATAGAATCGGTTTTCCTGAAAAAATCTTTACTGTACTGTTGTTATACATTTTTATATCCGATTAATATATATCATGTTCTGTTATAGTTTTCAAAACTATTTTATTTTTAGTTTTGATATTATACTCAGTATTGTTTCTGATTATTCCAGATACTTGTTTTAAATTTACAAGTATTTGATTTTGAGATGATCTTCTGTTTATACAGAAATGGCCACTGAAAATGTTAGTGTTGGAAATACGATTACGACTACTGCTCCTACGAGTGCGCGGATGATACTCGTGGTTGTTCCTACTGTACCCGTGAATCAAGGAAAGAAGCTAAAAAATTTTGGCAGTTCTGACTTCAAGAGATGACAACAGAAATGTTGTTTTATCTGACGACTCTCAATTTGAAAAAAATTCTTCATGAAGAATTGCCTACTCTGAAGGAGGACGATATAAATAGGTAAGTTATTGCCGCTGTGAATATATGTAAACATGCTGATTTTTTTTTCGTCAAAACTATATTCTCAACGAGTTGGATAACACATTGTATAATGTGTATAGTCCAATTAAGACAGCAAAAGGGCTGTGAAAATTCCTGGACAAGAAGTATAAAACGAAAGATGCCGGAATGAAGAAGTTCGTTGTCGGCAGATTCCTTGACTTCAAAATGGTGGATTTCAAGATGGTAATCAGTCAAGCTCAAGATCTCTAGATGAACCTACATGAAATTCATATAGAAGGAATGACAATAAGTGAATCATTCTTTTTGGCTGCAATTATTAAAAAATTGCCTCCCTCTTGGAAAGAGTTTAAAAATTATTTTAAGCACAAGCGCAAGGAGATGCGGCTTGAGGACTTGATTGTGAGATTGAAAATCAAGGAAGACAATAGAGACTCTGACAAGAGAACTAGAAATCCCTCCATGGAGTCCAAGACCAATGTGGTGGAATATGGGCAGAAATCCAACAAGAAGATAAAATTCTCTACACAAGGTTCCAAAGGCGATGACACCAAGAAGTTCAAGGGCAAATGGTATGTGTGTGAAAAGCCAGGACACATGGCTAAAGACTGCCGCAGGAAGAAGAGTCAAGGGAACCCCGGCAAGAAGCAGAAAATTATCCAAGCCAATATAACAAAAGTGGAGAATCTGTCACGTAACGTGTCAGATATCAGCCTTTCAACAGTGGTGTCTGAAGTGAACTTGATTGGCAATCCAAGAGAGTGGTGGGTAGATACTGGGGCTACTCGTCACGTGTGTTCAGACAGAAGGTTGTTTACAATCTATCAGCCGGTGGAGAATGGAGACCAACTCTTTATGGGAAATTCTTCGACTTCCATGGTTGAAGGCCTGGAAAAGGTGATTCTGAAGATGACATCTGGCAAGGAACTGACACTCAATGATGTACTCCATGTTCTAGATATCCAGAAGAACTTAGTGTCTGGATCATTGTTGAGTAAGAGGGGTTTTAGGCTTGTCTTTGAGTCAGACAAAGTTATCCTCACCAAGAGTGGGATGTTTGTAGAAAAATGGTATGTGAGTGATGGGCTTTTCAAGCTCATTGTAATGATTGTATTTTGTACAAGTAATAATAAGATAACTAAATCTTCTGTTTATATGTTTGAGTTATCTAATGTGTGGCATGGTAGGTTAGGTCATGTTAACTATGATACTTTACGTAGGTTGGTTAACAATGATTATTTGTCTAAATTTCACATCGATGCAAATCATAAATTTAAAATTTGTGTGGAAGAAAAACTTACTAAATTGCCTTTTCATTCAATTAAAAGGAGTATCGAGTCTCTAGAATTAATTCACAATGATATTTGTGACCTAAAATTTGTGCAAACTAGAAGTGGCAAAAAGTATTTTATTACTTTTATAAATGATTGCACAAGATATTATTATCTTTACTAATTGAGAAGTAAAGATGATGCATTATCCATGTTTATACAGTATAAAAATGAAGTTGAGAATCAACTAGGCAAGAAAATAAAGATTTTTCGAAGTGATAGAGGTGGTTAATATGAATCACCTTTTGGTGAGTTCTGTTCAGAGTATGGTATTATACACCAAACTACGGCACCTTATTCACCTCAACAAAATGGTGTTGCTAAGTTAATAAATCAAAGCTTAAAGGAAATGATGAATGCCATGTTGATAAGTTCTGATTTACCTCATAACTTGTGGGAGGAACCTTTACTTTTCGCGAATTACTCAACAAGTTGCCCCACAAGAAAACAAACAAAACGCCATATGAATTATGGAAGGGTTGTAAACCTTCTTACAAATACTTAAAAGTGTGGGAGGTGTTTGGCTAAGGTGGCGGTTCCTGTTCCTTAAAGAACAAAAATAGGACAAAAAATCATTGACTGTATATTTATTGGATATGCGAATAATAGTAGTGCATATCAGTTTCTAATACATAAGTCAAAAATTGAGGATATGCATGTGAATACTATTATTGAATCAAGAAACGCGTGATTTTTTGAAGATGTTTCTTCGTGTAATTCTACACGAGAATTTAGTCCTCTTAAAAGGACTTATGACACTGCAACGGGCAGCAATCAAGATCAAGAAGGAAATGAAGATGAACCTAGACGCAGTAAAAGGGTCAGGACTTCAAAATCCCTTGGTCCGAATTTTCTAACTTATTTGTTAGCAAATGGGTCCCAAAGCTTTCAAGAAGCTATGTCCACACCTGAAGCACGTTATTGGAAGGAGGCTGTCAATAGTAAATTGAATCCATCATGCAAAATCATACTTGTGAGCTGGTGGAGCTTCCACCAGGTAATAAACCTCTGGGATGTAAATGGATATTCAAGAGAAAAATGAAAGTAGATGGTTCAATAGACCGGTACAAAGCAAGACTTGTTATTAAAGGATACAAGCAAAATGAAGGAGTGGACTATTTTGATACATATTCTCCAATTACAAGGATAGCATCAATAAGGATGTTAATTGCTATAGCAGTCTTGTACCATCTTGAGATACATCAGATGGATGTTATAATTGCCTTTCTAAATGGAAAATTTAATGAGAAAATATATATGGAACAACCGGAAGGTTTTGTGATTCCAAGAAAAGAAAGGCAAGTGTCTAAGCTTGTTAGATCTTTGTACGGTCTCAAGCAAGTTCCAAAATAATGGCATAAAAAATTTAGCAACGTAATGATGTCAAATGGATTCAAAATAAATGAATGTGACAAATATGTCTATTTCAAAGACACAGAAAAGGGATATGTCATTGGGTGTCTCAATGTTGACGATATGCTTATTATTGATAGTAATCAAGATATGATTAAAACTACAAAGAGTATGTTAAACAGTAAGTTTGACATGAAAAATCTGGGTGTTGCAGATGTTATACTAGAAATTAAAATTTCTAGAACATATGAGGGATATATGTTATCGCAATCACATTATATTGAGAAGATTCTTAAAAAATTCAAGAAGTATGATAATTGTCCAGCGAGAACACCTATAGACTTAAATCTCAACTTGTCGAAGAATACTGGAGATGGCATATCTCAACTAGAGTATTCCCGGATAATTGGCAGCTTAATGTACGTGACTAATTGTACTCGTCCGGACATTGCGTGTGCTGTCAATAAATTGAGCAGATATACGAGTCACCCAGAGTTAGATCACTGAACGACAATAGTTAGGGTACTAAGATATTTGAGATATACCCATAACTATGGACTGCACTATACAAGATACCCAGGCGTAGTAGAAGGGTTCTGCGACGCGAATTGCATATTTGAGAAGGGTTCTGATACTAAAGACTCAAAATCCACTAGTGGATATGTCTTTACTTTAGCTGGTGCAGTAGAGCTTGGAAATCTTCTAAGCAAACGTGTATCGCTAGATCCACAATAAAAGCTGAGTTTATTGCTTTAAATAAAAGCAGGGAAAGAAGCAGAGTGATTTCACCAATTCCTAGAGGACATTCCAATGTGGACAAAACTTGTGCCAGTAATTTGTATTTATTGCGACAGCCAATCGGTAATTGGAAGGACACAGAGTAATATGTAAAATCGTAAGTCTCGACATATTCGTCGAAGACACAATACCATAAAATAACTTTCCTCTAATGGAGTTATCACAATAGACTACGTAAAGTCGAAGGCTAATATCGCGGATCCGCTAACTAAAGGTTTAGCTAAAGAGCAGGTTAGTCGATCATCGAGGGGAATGGGTTTAAAGCCTATAACTTAAAAAGTTGTCATAACGGACATCCAACCTAGCTGACTGGAGATCTCAAGATCTAGGTTCAAATGGACAACTAAGTTGTGAATGACTTAGGAGGATCACAGCAGAGGTAATCCCTTCTACCCATTTCTATAATGATACTGTGATACCTATAGTGAGTTAGGATAAGCTTAGTTTTTAATGATTCTTATATCTTCAAAATTCAAGTGGGGTATTGTAAGATACTCTTAATAAGAAATCACCAATGCGAGTGTGAACTGAGCCGGTTCAATGAGAATTATAAGACTTAATTCTCTAGAGCACTCATCAAAATCATGTTGTTTAGGGCCAAATTGAACACAACCATGAGAAACAAACGGTGTCAAAAAATATCCTGTGTGATTTTCTATTGTCTTGATTTACACGAATGGCTGAATAGTTCAAGACATTATGTTTACTGATTAAGTAGTAAATTCGATAGACTTTCACGAGGGAAGGTTTAAAGCCACAAGCTACATATCTCTATGTAGGAGATTTTCGTTTGTACTCTCTATTGTGTGTTTATATTGGCATATGCATTGATTTTATAGCCATTTCTCATTCATGTGGGGGATTGTTAAATCGGATTTAATAATCTTATTTTTGACAAACTTTGGGTCAAAATAAATGTGGGATCCACATGTCTTTTGAGTTAGGTTCGGGGTGCTACATGTTCTCCTCCGTGAGGAGATGAACGACGTATATTCATTTACTCAAATTTGATAAGAGGTGAATGAGAAATCAATGTTCAAAGTCGTTGCTTGAACATGGGTTTTGTTAGGTTTAATGGAAGTGTGGGAATTCTTTCCCATATTGGAAGTTCTTGAGGAACTTAGTGGGTATATATAAGCTAGAGTTGGATTAAGGGGAGGGTCCCTTGGGGGTACCCAGTTTTGTGAACGGAAGAGGACCTACCTAATGGTGGGTTGACCCATTTCACACACGCGCGTGCGCGCCACCGCCGCCGTCCATCCGATTAACCAGTCGAGCCGAGCTCGGGATCGAGCTCGGGCTCGGGTCGTGGGTCGACTCAATCTGAGCAGCTTATATATTTTTAGAAAAATTTTATTTGAATTTTTATTTAAATAAAATTCTCAAAATTTGAATTTAAAATTTGTTACAGTTAACCCAATGGGTGAAAAGCCCAACGGTCAAATTTTCAGAATGGAGCGCTCGTGAGGCGCTTGCAGAGTGTTTAAACGCCATGTACGGAAACAAGACCAAATAGTGCGATCGCTGAGCGCTCGAGTGCTCCCCTTCCAGTGTTGAGCGCTTGCTGAGCACTAGGCCCCCATAAACTCTAGAATGGGGCGCTTGCGGAGCGCTTGAGCGCTGACAACACATAGTTGCACCTGTTCTGAACAGGTACAGGGGCTTTTTGGAAAAGTCACTTCAGTGGCTATAAAAACACATCCTCATGCATGAATTTGGCATCATATTTTCCTTTCTACATTGCATACAAAGTGTATTTATGTTCTAAAAGTCAAAAAGTACAAATCACTTATTGGTTCGCTGAACCCGAAGATTAGAGTGCTTCTTCTACAGGTGTAAATCGTTGTATCCTGGGAGATTGACGTCCGTGAAGCCCATTAGTACCACTGTGGGGGACGAATCTATATTAAGGAAATAGCGTCCAACGTTAGTCTCGATTATCTACAGTTTTTAGGTTTTGCGACTGTTTGTAAGAATTTATTTACAGTTCTTTAATTTCAGTTCCAGTTTGTTTGTTATGGTACAGTGTATTGGATTTTATTTGATTTCAATCAATCCTTTTTTTTTTTACCAACAACTAATATATGTAAATCTCTGGTCATGGCATGGATTCACCATCAGTGGCTAGTTAGGACTTATTGCTGACAGGTTTATTGCAAATTGTTTGAAGAAATTGTTTACTGGTTTGCTTGGTTTTTTGTTCCTATCTTTTTAATTTTTTTAGTGTTTTGTTCCATCTTTTTAATTTTCTTGGTTGATGAGCCTTGAGTTGTTGTTGTGTGATTTTTTTAATGTGTGTGTATATATATATATATATATATATTTATATATATATATATATATATATATATATAAAACTCGAAAAGAACAAAACCATTCAAATATACAAGTGGTGTTGATCATCCCTCCTCCCCCATCATCACCGCATACCCAATTCGCCGAAACTACCACCGAATCTCTAGCCTCCATAGCCATTTGCAATTTGTATCACAAATGATTAGTCTGAGAACAGAATGAAGAATGAGATTTTCTTCATTTGTAGATAGGAATGAATTACACTCGTGAATTTTTCTTGATTCCCAAAACTATCTTTCTCTCCCCTTTCTTACCTTTTATTTGGATTCCATTCTAACTAACTAACTAACTCGATCCCTTCTGACTAACTAACTAACTCAATTCTCTTCCCAACTACTAATAAACTTGTACGGGGTGACCCGTAAATTATATTTGTTTGATCGGTTGGACTCAGTCCGATCGAGTCTCTCAATGCTCCGGTACCTTCAAAGATAAAAAATGTGAGCTAGCCAGCGGCGAATCGCCGGAAGTCACTCCGATGATGAAGTTAGAAAGAGCTTTTCGGGGATTAGTTAAGAGTAAATTCACTTAGTTTTTCCTTACTGAATCATGTGTGTTTCTTTTGGTCCTTGAGGCCTCTCTTTATAGTGGGCAGTGCTCTCTTTCCCTTCTAAACTCATGATTGTTCCTCCTGACACTTTTGCCACGTTGCCCTGCAAAATGACCACCTATTTTGGGTTTCGCGGTGCTGACACCCACCCTCAGTCCCATCACCATTAATTTCTCCACCTCGACCCATCCTCTGGGCCGAGGTCCTGGCACTAAACGCTTTCCTCGAGGCCTGCGGTGCACTTGATGGGGAAACATCAGACCCAACCACATTTATTGCATCCTCATCACGGTCATGTTAGATTAAATGCTGTACTTTCCCAATCACATCACATTAAATGCATTGTTAGCGCCATAGCTTGTGTCTGGCGGTCAGTCCCAAGCTAGCTCGGCTCGAGTCCAGCCCATATGGGCTTGGCCGAGCTTCTTTTCAGGCCCATTCTTTCTGGGCTTCGCATTGGGTCATTACGTCTGGATCCTAGATTTGGACATGGGCCTTGGTCCATCCCCCATCATTACTCAATCCCCGTTCCTAACTAACTATACCTACTATATCAGCTTCCTAACTCCCTAAATTGCTTTGTTGCACATTGCATTTGCTGCGTGGCATACTCTAACTATTACATGCGCTAATTTAGCCATATTACTGAGCCTATTGCTTGTTGTAACTCGAGTTGCTATGTTACACTCACTGTTGAGTTGCCACACTTGCTTAATTAAGCAGTTGAGCTGCTTGTCACATGTCAAGACTTTCACCCTACTTACGTTATGTGCGTCACCTAGGCAACGCAAGTTAACCTTTTTCACTCATACAACCATCACACCAAGTACTTAGATAATAAAAAGCATCACTATACAACTAATGTGTACAAAGATTTACAAGGGTACAATTTTTCTCACAAGTGCTGATAAGCTCCCCGACTCACATTTGACACCCAACACTCTCTCAATTTGAAGAGATTACCGTGAAACACTCCCCCGAGTGCCCGCCCCCACTTTCACCCTAGAGAGTTATTTGGAGCTCCCTAATGTTTTCTCAGTTGGGAGCACTCTTATGCTCATCTCCTCAAGTGACGTCCTCTCCCCTAATATAGCATCTACTTCCTCAGTAAACAATTATGATTAACTCGACTCAAAGGCTATTATCGACTCTCCATAACATTTCTTGAAGTTTACTAAGCTTTTCTTATTTTCTAAAATACTCCACACCTCACCATAACATGGCAGCCTGTTTGGTCTAACTTTTAAGCTAGTTTTTTTTTTGTAAAAACAAAATTAGCTTTTAAGCCGAGCTATTTGATTTTCAAAAAAATCCAACTAACTTTTTTTTTCATTTCTTAATCCAATAAAAAAGGCTAATATATATCCCAAACACTCCTGTTGGCCTAACAAGGCTTCAACGACCATTTTGATGATAACAAAACCTAAGTATCTAATTATGCAAATTGAGATAATTTACAGGAAACACATGCTAAGCATAATTAAAGATACAAGGTCAAAGTCATGAAGCATATTCAAGTCAAATTCTTCAATAACACGTTCTTGGAACAATACAAAAGCCAAAGGATTGAAGACTTAGATTAAGGTTTCACTTGTATTCCAAACTAGGATCAATGTAAGTTCACTACTCTTTTAATGTACCCTTTGAAGCTCATAGGAGACCAAAAGTAAAAAGATATAACTCATGCTTATCTCTTGTCTTAATGGACAAAATGTTTTATGAATTGCCTAAACTTATTTTTAGATTGAAAAACATTTTAAACAAGTTTACATTGTGTCTTAAACATATTAAAATTCATAAGGATCTTGTTTTTCACTCAAATCTTTCATGAAATGATCTTCAAAGTATGAAAACTGAACCTCAATGGTTCAGTCGACTGAATCATAAATCAGTCGACTGAAAATCCTACTAGAAAATCAACTTGATGCACTTAAATGGTTCAATCGAATGAAATTCAATACCAGTTGACTGAAAATGTTTCAGAAAAATCAAGTTGAAGAACCTTAAACGGTTCAGTCGACTGACCCCTTTACCCCAGTCGACTGAATGGCCATTTTACAGGTTCAGTCGACTGGAATGTTGCCCTCAGTCGACTGAATT
>JAULJZ010066140.1:0-13292 GCA_032270985.1 Heliamphora pulchella | reverse complement strand
CCCCCCCCCCCCCCCCCCCCCTCCTTTTTTTTTGAAGTGTTGGGTTCAAAAGGCTTAAGAGATTAATGGGCTAGGCTAGGTTTTTTATTTTTCTTTGGGTAGGTTTAAGTGATGGGTTGGTTTCGGGTTGTGGGCCAAATAAAAAAAAAAACAACCGGGTCAGGGGCATGGATTGTCTTCTTCAGCAATGCAAGCAACTAGGGTTTTCTTTGCCTCGCGACGCAAGCAACAGAGAAGGGAGGGAGAGATTTGGGGTTCAACATAAGAGGGAGGAAAAAAAGGGAGAGAGCTCGAGGATTTGGAAAGGACCAAATTTAAATCTGGTTGTTAATGATAACGGTAGAGATGGTTGGGTGCATCAGCTAAGATGGTGGAGTTGAATGGTGCTTGACATGGATCCGTTCTGGCTATGGGTGGGCTACGCAAAGATGGTCGATGGTGATGATCAACAGCAATGACCGAATGAGGGCTTGGCCTCGACTGGTTGCTATAGGTGGTGGTGATGGTCGTTTTACGTCAATTGCAACAATGGAATCGCGACTAGAGCATTGATGTTTTTTGGTGATGGGGCAAATTCGGTCACGGTTATTGGTGATCCTAAAGAAGTTTGGCTAGATATTTTGATATTTTTGTTAAACAAAGTGATGAAAGAGAATGGAGAACAGAAAAGACGAAGAAGGAAGAGAGGATCTCAAGCCCAAACTTTGGTACCAAAACAATGTAAACTAGAGAGAAATTAAGATCAACAGAAGGTGAGAAGAAGATGAATAGACAAATGAGGGAAAAGAAAGAGAATGAGAAAGAAATCACACAATTCTAGTTCTAATTCTAATTCTCTTTCATAAAACTGCAAAAAATACATCAAAAAAACCTCTTATTTATAGGCTTAAACCATAATTAAAAAAATTGAATCCTTTATTAAATGGAAACAAAATAACATCCTAATTAAAAGAAAAGCAAATATTTAGAATCCTAAACTAAAAGAAAACAAAATAAAATCTTAATTAAAATATAGTTAACATAATTCTAATTATTAATTAATTAAAATAGAATTATAAATTAGGCCTTAATGTTCCGCACCATCTATCCTAAGTGTTCTGGGGTGAAACTGCTCTCACTGCCATATATATGATAAATCATGTTCCCTCTCCTAATATTGTCAATCACTCTCCTTATGAATATCTCTATGTTACATCTCTTGATTATAGTATTCTCAGAGTTGCATGCTTTGCATTATGTCAACCTCATGAACATACCAAGTTAGAGCCTTGAGCCCATCCTTGCTGTTTCTTGGGATATGAGATTCAACATGGTCTATCAGTGCTAGGATGGTAGGATCCACATTCCAAGCATCCTTGCATCTCTCCATCTTATCTTTTGTGAGCATAAGACGTACTCATTTATGTCCCAAGTTTTACCTTCCTTTTACTTTTACTTCATCCTTTTGTACTTATCCTCTGTTAAATTGTCCCCTGCCAAGTTTGATACAGATGCTTCTGTCCACTGACAATCTTGACACAGATCGCCCAGCTCTCATACCATATCTCCCGAGGTGTCAGTTTTGCCTAATGGTCCTGCCTTCGCACCTTTAGGCTCTTTTCTCATTTAGCAGCACCAAGCAATGGCAAAAGAATTGCAAACCTTGGATAAAACCCACACATGGAATTTGGTTTATCTCCCTCCTAGCAAGACTGTTGTAGTTTGAACAGCTTCACAAGATAAATTGTGTAAAATGATATGAAGCCTGATTTGTGATCAAGGGCTTCGCATTGTAGTATTGCATTGGCTCTGAATAGGCTTGCCACAATTTATAGCTTATTTCCTATTTTGTTGCAGCTTGAAAGTGAGGATTATTTCAAATGGACATGAAAGTGCACAACTCATGGTGACGTTAACGAGTAAATGTATAAGCAACCTCCTCCAAGAGATGACCACCCTATAAGGTTTGCAAATTTCTTCAAGCCTTATATGGTCTCAAACAGGCTGTTCGAGCTTGGTTTGCCAAGTTCAATACTATTGTTGGAGATTTTGCCTTCACTACCAATCTGTATGATTCTACTCTCTGTTTGCATGGTTGAGTGTAGTGCTATACTTTTTCTCCTTTATGTTGATGACATGTTTATCATTGGGGATGATCTGGCCGGTATTCTGATCTCAAAATATATCTCAGTCAACATTTTGAGATGGACATGTTTTCTGACAGTTACTTCACGAGTCTTGAGATCTCGTCTAACTTATATGGCTATTATTACTCTCAGACCAAATATGCATCTAATCTCCTAACTACTGCTGGTCTTGCTAATAGTAGCAGTGCATGCACTGCTCTTGAGCTTAATAATGGGCTCACTCCTTTAGATGGCACACCACTTAGTTATGCCACTCTTTATCGACAGTTGGTAGGTAATTTCAATGTATCTCACCAATACTTGACCTAACACTATCCACATTGTTCATCCAGCCAAACAGTTCCTATCTATACCTCATTGCACTCATGCTCAATGCCAATGCATTCTCGTTATACCAAAGGCACCTCTTTTATAGTATTCATTTTTCATCTCACACTTAATCTTGAATTGTTTGCTGGCTCAAACACTGATTAGGCGAGTGATCCTTCTAATCAACGAACTACAACTAATTACTACTTTTTCGTAGGAGAATTTCTTATTTCTTAACATAGTTAAAAAGACGAACTATCCCTATCAATTACCATACAGATGCTGAATATTTCGTGATCTAGCTACACTACTCAAAAGCTCATTTGGCTTCGCTTGTTACTCAAGGAAATGGGGGTTATGAAACCAAAACCATTGTTTTTTGTTGTGGCAATCGAAGTGTTATTCAGACTGCTCATAAGAGTCAGAAAAATCAAAGTGTTATTCCAATTTTACGAGTACACTGATGCTGGAGGACAACCCACACATCCTATGGTTAGATGAAGATTATGCATGTGGACCTAACTGGTCTGGATTATTTTATTTATTATTGGTAGATTTCTTAATCAGTTAAAATTTGGATTTTGTTATTTTATAATTTACTTAAGAAGATTTGTTTTGATAACATTTGTATATCTTTATCTTCTTTATTACCATATGAGCCTAGTCAGGGATATTGATGAATGACTCACCAAGGAACTAGATCCAACACGTATTTTATAATTCACAGGTAACTTTATCATCTTAACTATAATACTGTGATTGAAATATATCAACAAGGTCCTAAATCACAGTTCTCCTTAATTTCATCTTAGAAGTTTCAACAAACACTAAAAAGTGCCACGGGCATCAGGCCCACAGTAGAACCTCAAAGAAGACGCTTTCGGCAATAATGATATTGATCATAACAAATTGAATGATCACATTTACCTTCCCAATTTACCAAGAAGAACGACGATAACAGTGGAAAAGTTCTCTAGGATGCATGATTCCCACAAATTCAAAATCCGAGAGAGAATGTTGTTGCATGTCCAATCCCACCTCTGCACATTAAGAACAAAAATTCATAACAACTTAGAGGATAGTCCTCCCAGAATTTTGTAGTACAAATAAGTGCAAAGGAAAACAAAAAACCAAATTCGTTAGGTAAAAGGCTGTATTCGTATCCAACATCTTGACAAGTGATTTAAGGGTCATAAACAGTTGAAAACAGAGATTTTCAAAACAACAGTCCAAATTTGTTGTGCCCTTCATAGAAAGCACAATATAACTCTTCAACATACACAAAACAGAAGGGGGTAAAAACAAAGATGATGAAGACTTACTGTTTAAGGTTGACATCAATATACAAAAACTAACAATGATGGTAAACTAAGATTGATAGCAAACTAATGTCAACAAGAGAAATCTCCTACTAAGATAATTTCTTTAATTATTTTACATTTTTTAATTGATTAGCAATTAACGGATAGTCTAAAACCGCGAGGCCTGATCGCAGTAAAGGAAGCCAGAGCACTTCAGCTCTTACAGGATGAAGAATGGTAAGGAGGAAGTACCAGTCGCAAATCTTTCCCTTAGTGCTACACTATACTGCAGCGGTGGCTCCATAAGGGAGATGTGTTCAAGGGAAAAGGGTAGTTAGCAGCCCCCCTTAGAACCCCGGAGGTGAACTTGAGCTGGTAGGAAGCCCTTGCACCTGGGGTCTTGAGTAATATATGAAAAAAGGGGGTTAATAAACCTTATTAACAACCTAAAAGCTAATATAAGGACATAAAACCATAGTTAAAAGACCGAAGGTAGGACCCTATTCAAGAGGGTTATAACAAATCCTTTTTCTACATCAGAATTCAAAATGCCAATAGAAAGAGTCTCCCTCATAAAGAAGGGTTATTAAACTACTAGTTTCTATAATCTATGTTACATGGACTCTTCCAAATCTATAAACTACCTGTATCAAACACTCCACACCCAGACAAGGGTATGAGATATGTGTCCAACATAGAAAGCATTTTTAGTAATTCAAGTTCCTATAGAAATATGTATAAATTCTAATATTATGCATGGAATGCTCAATGAAATCTCATATACACCATTTATCTTGAAACAAAAAAGAAATATATTAAGAAATATAAATATTTTATCATGTTCCAGTATCCTTGATATAAGAATTAGTTCTAACACTTGAACACATGCATGCTCCTGACACTCATACCCGAGTCCATGTAACATAGTCTATAATAGGTGGTAAAAATTGAAAATGTGCGAAGAGGATAAAGAAGGGTTATCAAACTACCATTTCCGCTTATCTGCTGTTGGCGCACGTGGGACCCACGGCGTTCTCACTTTGATGATCCAAACCGTTCACTCTATTGCTCTTAGTGTCTAAATCTTCCCTGTAAAAAATCAAGTTGATCACGTATCGTTAAGTGCATGAAGAAATCACATTTGTCTTTAAAAAAATGAACGGTAAGTGGCCAGCATCTTTCATTTTTTTGAGACAGACAAACGTGATTGTTCCTACACTTAACGATATCCGATCAATTTGATTTTTTACATGGATGATGATTTATACACTGGGTGCAATAAAGTGAACGGTTTGATCATCAAAGTGGGACTAGAGTGGGTCCCACGCATGCCAACAGCACGGTGCTATCCACAAAGTGGATGGCAGAAAAATCTGATCATCCTATAATAGGTGAAAACATCTATTCAAAAAAAAAACATTGAAAACGTGCTAAAAAAACAATAGCCAACATAAAACATCGATCTGACCTCTATAACCTGTTCATAAAACAAAATATACTGGCATTTAGCTAATTTTCTTGAAGTTTCCATCAAACATTGAAAAGTCAAAATAGATTCCTAAGAAAGATTTAAATTGAATTGAAAGATATTAATAAACTGATAACAGAGCAACAAAATCAAGTCACACATGGCAAGCTACTGCAGACATCCCAACAACACAATCTAAAATAGGTTATGAAATAGGATTAGATGTGAGTCCAACTCATCAAAAAAAGATTAGATGCGGGTCTATACCATGTTGATTGCTACCAGCTCCACTAGTGACAGAACATCGGTGAAACGGCACACACTCTCATCACAAATGGAGTTTGACTGAGCGGTGGGCATACAAAACTTGTTCAAACCACAAGATGTGCTGCAGTTCACGAAAAGGCAACCAAATGACTCCTCATGACCTGAAGATCCTTTAGTTTTCTCATTGCAGAACAGGGCTTCAGAATCTAACGATTTCATTGATTCAACCGGATCTTGACAAACGATACCAGACAAGGCATAGTTTTGAATATTTTCGAAAAGCAGGGAAACAACAATATCCATAGAAACTGCACCCTCAGAAAATGGGCATTTGTTACATGAAGGAAACTCCGGCCGAACCTCACCAACAGACGGAAGACAGCAAGTGTAATCACGGGATAAATTCGCTATCTCAAGAAATATCACTAAAGACTTCATGACAGTCATTATTAAACTGTAATGTTTAAGGTTCAAATAGTTAGGCCCACACACATAAGCAAAAACATGAAGAATTGTCAGCATCAATGATGCATCTGGCATTCTGAAAATGTTGTATGAAGTCTCACATAAAAACTCAATGTTGTCTATTGCTGCACATATTGATGCTAATACAATGCCCCCAGCTACTAACAAATGAGTTGGAGCCATGCTATGCGATAAAATTATTTCTGCCTCATTCAGAAGGATGTTGACTCTTGAACCAGTCATGGGCAATGATTCAGAAGGTAGAACGCCATAAACCAAAACTCCTCTGTCTAGAAGAAAATCCTCAATGAGAGTAAGCAGTTCACCAAAGAAACATAATTCTGCAAAAATGCCTCTTGTCTTCACATCAGACATCACTGCATTATTAAGACAATCACGATTCACGAGTTCTTAAAGGGAAGATTCTGAAAATGATGAGTACAAATAAAATATTTCATAGAAATAAAAAATGCCATTAATATTACAAACCTGTCTCTATGCATCCAGCAAGGGAATCTAATAAGAGGATAGAATCTGTGCTTGCAAGATTTCCAAAGTTGTCCAAAGCCATCCCTGAGAAGTTGTGCAGTAAAACTGAAAAGAACACGCAGGCCTTCTCTCTGTGAACAGAAAACAAAAACCAGACAACCACCACCCCATCCCAGAAAACGAAAAATAAATAAATAAACAGATCAGAACTTATTTCATAATCTGGATGAAAATAACTTATATTGTAATAATTCAGCCAAAAGGCAACAAAAGCAGGGTGTCAATAACAAGTAATAGACCTAGCTAAAGCAACATAAAAGGCTCAAGAAACAGTAGATAATCCTATAATACGGTATTTACAAACTAATATATAAATGAATTACTTACTTAGGTAAAAGATCTTCAATCTTTGAAAGAGCGAGTATTACATTTTGCATCAAGTGATCTGTCCAAGAAATCATAGAGCGCTGTGCTGCATAAATTCCAGTTGCACGAAATATCCTAGAAATGCTCTTACTGTCCTTGTTATCAGAAAACACAACACAGAATCTGGGAAGCTCTTCATGTGTCAGTCCAACTGCACTTTGACATGAAATATTTCTCTCCTTGAAGCCAGACCTATACAAGGATAATTCTTGTGCGCGGCAGATGTGGGATTTGTGTGCAGAGTTGGGGATGGCCTCACCATTTTCATTGTCAGCTATATTTTTTAAAGGATAAATGACACCATTATTCTCACACATTGATGAAACACCGGAAGTTTCAGAAGTATAAAATTTCAATTTATTGGAGTCAATCTCCACATTGACAACATCGAAGCAGCAAGATGGCATCTGATTATCCTTTTCACTTAAAAATCCCTCATAGGAGCTCCCAACTAGTAAATGTTTAGATTTATCCATTTCAAATGCCTCGCTGCTATGAAACTCAAGCTCAGGAAGAGTAGGTGACAGCGGCATGTCAATCGCTCTACGGTAAGAATCTTCATCAACAGCATTATCCAAGTCAAGCAGCTTCATATAGTTCCCTTCCATCGCTTCCTCGAAACTTCCCAAATCTTCTAGACTGCTCCTACTAGAATCACATATTCCATCTTTGCATGCCTGGTCTGCTCCTCTCATATCATTGGTGGGTGAAAAAGATTGGGGGCAGATGTTAGCATCTTCGATACCTCTAGTTGCAAATCCGTCCTTTCGCTCGTTAGAGTCACACAAGTGCCGCAGAGCTACATCATCTTTAGGAGATGGCTTCCTTTTCTTGTGAGCCCTAACTTCCTCGGCATAGGGATTGCACTCCACGTTAGGTACCATGCATCTTTCCTCTTGTAAGGATTTGTCCATTTGACCATTTAACATACCTTGCAGCATGGATAACTTCTCCTCTATCTGCAGATGACACTTCCTACCCTTGGAATATAAATGTTCAATAGATTTGACTGCATTGATGATCCTCTTTCTCTTCTTACTGTGGCCAGCCCTCCTCCCAAAAGCATCAATGCTAAGAGGACTTCTGACACTGTTTTCGGCCACCACTGCCAGATTTTCATTGTGCTTTGTTTTGGTAACTTCACTTGCCAAAGTGGAAATGTTTGGCTGTGAATTTGATTTCTCTTCTGCCAATTTAGCTGATGTGGTTACAGAAAAAGCACCTCTTCCCTGTGAGCCCATTAATGGTCTATCAGAAAAAGATGCCGTACTGGAATATATGGCAGAACTCTGTAACATTTTTCTCTTAGAACCTCTAAGCAGAGGCTCCAATTTAGAATCAATACCTGAGATGCATTGAGTAAGGTTTGCTCCACTGGTAGGAAGCAATGGTACATTACAATCTACGGTCTGCTTGATACAATCAGAGGCATCCATCGCAGTGCAACTAGGCTTTGCAAGCTCACTATTACAGTGAAGGTGCACTTCTTGTGGTTTTTTACTGAAGACTTCCCTCCTCAAGTTTAGGCCTGGAGAGTTAAAGATGTTGCCAGTCTGCAAAATCAGACAAGCTGTTAAGTAAATAACCATGTCCAGGAACTCTTGTATGCTATGCTTCCTGGAAGAAAAGCATAAAATATCAAAATCAAAACTACATATTCCAAGGCTGCACAATGGGACTGACAAGTGAAAAATGAAAACAGCTAAATACCAATAGCATAGTTTATAATCTTCATCCCCAAGCAACTATCTGATCGTTCACATAACAAAAAACAAATGCAAGCAAGTCTATGAGGATTATAGAAGTGAAACATCTAATAATTATGAGCTTAGTCATCCATCATATTAATCCTCAGGCAGATACCCATGTACCTTAGTTAACTAACAAAATAATTAGACCAACAAACACAAGAAACATGCATGCTATTGTCTACTACTAAAAAAAAACATAACCGTACCCACCAAACAATCAACAAAAAATCAACTGAAATTAACTAAGGTCGGGGCTTTTAAAAAATTAATAAGCTGAAGAGAAACCAACCTTTTCGACGCCATCTCTAGCTTCACCACAATGTGAGAAGAAGTCATTTAGTACATCTAAGTGATGCAAAAGTTGAACAAACTTCTGCCTTAAGCAGCAAAATTCTTGGTGTAGCATATTATTACGGCAGGCTTCCAACTTAGCAACTTCTTTGGCATGCTTTACTTGCTTCTTTTTAAACTTCAATTGTTTTCTCAGCAGCTTTATTTCAGCAGTTACATAATTCATATTTTTACCACGCAGGGCAACAGGAGCTTCAATCAATGTTCTAGAGGACTCAAGTTCCAATATCCTTTTCTGCAGTTCCTCTATCCTTCGCATATAATCTCCTAACTGCTGAGCAAACTGATCTGCACGATGTTTTTCTTCCATGGCCATCTTCTTATTCGCTTCTGCAACTTTTGTCTGCTGTTCTAACTTCCTTGTCTCTGAATCAGCACGTTTTCTTTCTCTGATCACCTTTTGTTTTTCTTCCTTGAGCCTTTTGTTAACATGCTCAGATTTTAAGTACTCCAAAGCCAACTTTGATTCATCTCCTCCTCTCTCCAATATCTCCAACTGGAGCCCACCTTTCACTTTTGCAGTTTCAGCATTCATGTGTGTATCAGACAGGTCAGCAGGAGCCTCAACTATCTTTCTCAATGACACAAGTTCATTTATCTCCTTTTGCAATTTCTCAATCCTTCGGCTATGCTCCTCCAAGTGCTGAGACAAACAATCAGCATGACATTTTTCATCCATTGCCTTCTTCTGATTAATTTCTGCAAGCTTCCTTTGTTCTACTGCTTTGGACATCTCTAAATCAGCCCGTTTTTTCTCTTTGATCACTTTTTGCTTTTCTGCCTCAAGTTTTTTGTTTACCTCTTTAGACTTAAACACCTCCAAAACCAATTTTGATCTTGCTTCGTCAGCTTCACTCTTTAACTTCTCCAACTGAATTCGAAGTTCCTCAACCTTCTTTCGTTCAATATCGGCGAGTCTCCTTTGTTCATCAGCCTTCTTTTTTTCTGTCTTCACAGTTTTTCGAGCTTCACTAGCTTCCTTCTTCTCTGCCTCAGCTCTTCTCCTTTCAGAATCTGCCTTCATTATCTCTTTCTGGACAAGCTCCTTGAGCTGATTCATTTCTGTTTCTGATTCAGAAAGACGGGTTCGAAGAGACGTTACTTCTACATCCACATCTTTAGCTTGCGAGCCTCCTGTTTGCTGCAAGTTATGTATCTTACACTTCAGAGCAGATATCTCATTCTCCAAAGTAACTCTAATAGTAGATTCATTTGCTTTCTCCTTTCTTTCAGCGTCAGCCTGCAACTTCTCTTCCTCATATGCTGGAAAAACAAAATGTTACAACAAAGTAAAAGAAAATATTGGGGTGTTTGGCAAAGCTATTGTTTCAAGCTTCCTGCCACTAATTTTAGCTATAAGATATAAGTTTTTCTAAACACCCACAACTTCTGCTATAACTTATGACTATTTTTTCTTCTATTTCAGCTACAAGCTACTATTTTTACCAAACACTTCTACTATAAGCTACTAGTTTCAGCAATGCCAAACACCACCATTAAATATTATTAATCAACTAGTATACATCTCCTTCAATATGTGTATACACAAAAATATAGTGAACTTGATATATATCAAAAGTGCAGCCAAGCATAAACATCAAATACATACACAGGGTCACGTATTTCATTGGAAGTTAATAATCCACTTAATTACAGCAAGCATTGACATTTGTTCTCTTTCATTCATTCATACTGTACTTTCAAATAACTTAAATGTTGGCACCTCCCTTGATGAATTCTTGAAATCATGAGGCATCCAGATTGTACCTTCAGGAGGAAACTGATGAAATTTGAGACGAATTATATCACTAAGGCTTCATTTGGAACTTGGAATTTCTATGGAAAGGAAAAAAGGAATTTCCCTTAACTCAGCAATAGTGGGTTGAGAGGGTAAGCTTGATAAATAAATATATAAAATCGTAAAAAAGAGGACGAATAATATAAAACCAGAGGGATAAACAATATCAAGCATTAAAAGTTTCTCACACTTTCTTCATGTTTTCTTTTCCTCATTAATTTCTACTGAAGCCAAACAAGGACTGATATTTTTTTCCCATTTTATTTTCCTTTTCCCTCAACAAGTCCACGAACAAAATAGATCAAAAAGGTGAGGCCACCAGTCAAGAAAACTATGCCAAAGATTTTGATCCTACTTAGCTATACACCAAAGTATTTTTTTTTTAATTTCTCTTGCAGTTTTCCATCTCTTGCTCTCTCAAAGATCCCATATTCTTCTTTTCATTGTATTGAAACCTTGATAAGAATCAATCGGGCAAAAACACACATCAAGGTTCATGAAAATCACATTTCAGTTTGGTCTTACCTTTCTTAAGATTGAGGTTCTCATTCTGAAGCTTATCAATCAGTTCATTTTGGATCTTTACACCTTGTCGAAGAGCATTCCGTAATGCTTCTAGCTTTGAGTATTTCTCTTTCAACTGCATATGCAAAAGATACGTTAGTAAAATGGGAAATATCCAACACCTTTGCATCACTTCAGAAAAAAAAAAAAAAAAAAAAAAAAAAGAGGGCAAATAATAAAAACAAATCAATACCGCAGCACAACATGGATTCACAGCCAGATGTTTAACCATTACGTCTGCCTCCATTGCTGCAAGAAACACAGTGAAATGACAACATAGGAATTATATACGCGTGAATACAGATCAATTCAGAATGAGAAAGAGCAAAGGTTCTGTTTGGTTCCGGAAAAGTCTACTCAATTTCTCCATTTTCTTTCTTTTCAACGTCTGTGTAATGTAGACTGACCTTTTGGCTTAAGTAGAGTGGGGCGAAATTCATTCGATAAACCACCATAGATCGCGTTCTCTCTCTCTGTCTCCACATTCGCCAGTCTCCTCCAACAAAACCCTAGAGTTACCATAAACCCTAACCGGAGCGGACCGAACCGGATTCTGAACCAGGCGGTGCGACTTTACGAATCGGTTCACGGGAACCGAATAACATCGGAGATAAGTAATTAAAACGGTAAATCAACAAAAAAAAATTGTTTATTCCAGATTATGAGCTTTTTTTTTTCTTTTCATAGCAGACGAAATGGGAATAATATTTATTTTTTTTTTTTCTCACCATATTTTGATTATATATAATAAATATTTTTATAATATAAATATATATATAAAACATAATAAATCTAAAATATAAAAATATTATTTTTATTTTTATTTTTTATATTTTATATTTTTAATTCTATTGATTCATCAATTATTTTTTTATTTAGTTATATTAATTATAACTCTTATTAGTATCACTTTTTTAAACTATACAAATTATTTTCGAAATGTCTTTGTTTTTCATTCGTTTTTCGCTATTCTCTTAATATTTTTTTCTGTTTCCACTCTAATTAAGTAAAAATAATTAATTAAAAATCTCATTTAAAAAACATGTATTCCACTAAAATCATAATTACTTTTTAAATATTCTATTAAATCATAATTTTTAAATTAGATAATCGTTCTGGACAAAATTACCCAATTCGCATTTTATTCCCTACGTCAAACCTATCTCTCTATCCTCTCTCTCTCTCTCTCAGCCAAGGAGAAAACCCAACGTCGCCGCCCTCGCCGTTGGGCACGCCGTCACCGTCGACAGATATCAAGTTCTGATCAATCATTGGCGCCAGAACCTTCAACGCGGATCGCTCGATGTGACCCACTTGAACGGTCCTGGTGTTCAACACTTTGATCGCGTTCTAATCGTAAAGATTCAAGGGCTCGCGAACCAGACCCACCATTTCTTGGTCGTTGATGGTGCCGAAGTAGTATTGGAGTCCGACAATGTTGACGATCACAAAGCCGACCATGAACGTCTCGAAGGACTGAGAGACGAAGGGCTCTTGGGAATCGCCGTTTTCGTCGCCGTCGTCATGAGTGGAGGATTAGGGCCAACGGTCAAAACTCATGAAGAAGCTAACTAGGTCTTGTTCTACTTTCATTTTCCAATTTCTCTCCGATCAGATAGAAAACAATATGAGGGTTTTGCCTCTGATTTATCTCTGTAGAGTCTACACCATCATCTTCTCTCTCTCTCTCTCTCTCTATGTGTGTGTGTGCATGTGTTGGTGGTAGTGGTGGTGGTAGTGGTGGTGGTGGTGGTGGTGATAGGCGATTGTAATTGTGGTGGTGGCGGCGATGATTGCGCTGGTTGTTGTCGGTGGTGTTGATAATGAGTGATTGTTGCTGTGTGTTTTTGTGTGTGTGATGGTAGTGGTGGTAGTTGTGATCTGATGGGGTTGGTGTTGGTGGTTGTGGTTGTGGTACGTTGAAATGTCATATGTGGTTGTGGTTGTGGTTGTGGTTGTGGAGGTTGAAATGTCATA
>JAULJZ010066129.1:0-35307 GCA_032270985.1 Heliamphora pulchella | reverse complement strand
CATAAAATAAAAAATTAATTTTATTAAAAATAAAATTAAATACTAAAAATATAATTTTCAGTATACCAACCCTAACAAGCAGTGTGGATGGAAATGTCACAGCCTGAAGGTTTTTTCAGGGTTTTTAGGTTTTTGAGCCATATTCATGATTTTGCTTGCTTGGGAGTATTTTTTAGCATGATTCTCATACTTTCGTCATTATGGCGCATTTAAGATGGATGTCTAAGATTCGAATTAGTTAGATTGGGGTGTCTACAGTTGCCCCTCTTTGACAGAGTTTATAACAACTTATGGTGCAAGTAAATATAAAAACTCCAGAGACAAACTGATCAAACAAGCCGCCAATCTTAGGTACAAACAAAACATGCAAAAAAGTGTGGTCGAACCTAAATTTTCATTGAGCTTTCTATGTACATCTCTTGCAAAGGATCAAACCAGTGTAGTTCGTGGGACAATACATATGTTGCAAACAGGTTAATCATGATGCATGATAGGTACAATACGATGCAAGAAACATTTTATGGTCACAACACGGACCGTGAAAACATAAATCAGTTTTAGGTCGTGAAAGGACCAATGAGGCTAAGAGCAGTTTAAGATTATGCAGAGATTGGCAAGTCAGTTTAAGGTTATGAGGTGAATCAAACACTTGGGGGGCAAGTTTAAGGTCATGCGGGAACCGATGAGTCAGTTTAAGGTCGTGAGGAAGACCGATCGTTCTAAGGGCATTTTAAGGTCATGCGAGGACCGATAAGTCAATTTAAAGTCGTGAGGAGGATCAGATTCTTACAGGAGGGGCAAGCTTATCGATTTTAGGTCGTGATGAGGACTGGAGGTTGAGGGGTAGTTTCAGGTCATGGATGGACCGATAAGTCATTTTTAGATCATAAGGAGGATCGACAAGTCAATTTTAGGTCATGAGGAGGACTGAAGGTGCTAAGGATAATTTTAGGTCGTGTCGAGGATCGACGAATCAGTTTAAGGTCACAACAAGGAGCGACGGTGCTAAGGACAGTTTTAAGTCGTGTCGAGGACCGACAAATCAGTTTAAGGTCATGATGAGGATCGAAGGTGCTAAAGATAGTTTTAGGTCGTGCCGAGGGCCAACGAGTCAATTTAAGGTCATGAGGAGGACCGAAGGTGCTAGGGATAACTTTAAGGTCATGTTGAGGATCAACCAGTCAGTTTAAGGTCATGAGGAAGACCGAATAGGCGAACTTATCAATTTTAGGTTGTGACAAGGATTGAGGTTTTCAAAGGGGCATTCTGAATATAAAAACAGACTGAAAGAGTCTTTGATTCATTCAAGATCTACAAGAGGGTAGCTCAAAGGTCCGCAAAGGTAGGGGCATAAAAACATGGCGACCGTTACTTTTGGAAGTGGCGACCTGCACTATTGTGCCCTAGGGAGATGGTGGCTTGGACACAAAGTTCACAGCCAGTTGAAGCGTTTGGATAAACGTCACGACCGTTATAAACAAACATGATGGATCAAGCCTGGATGTGAGGACCGTCAGTTTTAAAAGAGGCAAATCTTGTAGCCGCAATATTGATAGCAATAAAGGGTCTGTGACAGGTTCAAGACTCTCATTCACGTGAATTAAGAAAACTCTCTTCCTCTCATCTTTCTCACTCTCGTTCAAGCTCTCACACTCTCTCGACTCTCTACTTCTTCTCTCTCGAGTTTCATCTCTTATTGTCTCAAGCAGCTCTTTCTCAATTTTCCCACGATGTTTCTACTCTCGCTTCTCCTACTCCTATACTTTATCATAGCTAGGGGTGGTCTTAGGTTCATCGGCTATGATGCTGGAGGTGGTGGTTGTAATATGGCTGGCGGTGGAGGCGGTGGCTAGGTCGGTGGTGGCGGCGACATTGGAGGCGGTGGTGGTGGTGCCGCGAGTGTGGGTGGAGGTGGCGTGGGTGGTGGCGCCGAAGGTGGTGGTGGCACGGACGATGACAAGGACCTTCTACTCAAGGGAGGAGGTGCATCGAGCATGTCAGAGCATTTCGATGTCGAGACCTACATCCCTCTTCTTCACCGTTGTGGAAACTGGCTATGAAGAGGTTCATCCTTCTGGACGTGATAGCGGAGCGTGAGGTCCTTCTTCAGCGTCACGAGGATCATCTTTCTGTTAGGAACCTCGAGGTAAGCCCATAACTTAAATTTTTATGTGCTTTGTGGATGTATTCTTGAACTTGATTATTTCGGGTATTCAAATTTCGTTGTTTTGTTTATATTGGATTAAACTGAATTTGAATTGGTATTTGGACACTTGACTTGGATCTTGAAAATTGAATTTGAGACTTTAACTTGATTAGGTTTGACTTTGACTCAAATTGGAAATAGAACATTGAACGTTGGTTGGAAACGAAATTTTCAATTTTTGGATGGTTACAACTTTGGATGGAACTTTGAACTTTGGGGTAAACTTATTGGGATTGAACACGGATTTTAGTTTAGGCTTGGATTTTAATTTTTGACTCTGAGTTAGATCATAAAAAAAAGGGAGAGGTTCATTTGAACAGGAATCACGTTAAAATTTGAATTGGATATGAACTTATTTTTTAATTTAAATTGCATCATAAATTGGATTGGGGTTTTGGGATTAGAAAATCTTGGCTAGGATAGGATGAGCCCTGAACTTGGATTTTCAAGTGGATCCCGAACTTAGATGTCATGAGACTTTGCTCTCGGTTTGAACAAAGCTTAAACTTGGATGGGATGAACTTTGAACATTAAATCTTGGGTAAAAAATGAGCTTTGGGTTGAATCTCGGTTTAAAATAGAACTTTTGAGTTTTGATGGACTTTTAGATAAACCTATGATCAAACTTAAATTTTTGTCTAAAACAAGCTTAGATTTGTAGAAAATAGATTCCGGTATGGATTTGAATTTTTGGATTAAGTTGGATTTGATTTTGAATTTAAGAATGAATCTAGGTAGACGTTAGGTTAAATTGAATTTTAAAAACTTGGGAACATCTTGAAATCATGTTAAAACGTGGGTCTAGAATGTGCTTAGAATGGAGTTCGGAGCTAGTTTGGACTGGGAAATGGAACTAATGGGTTAGGACGTTGATTTGCAATTGAATTAAAGTTTTGAATTGGTTGGATTTTGAAAATAGAGCCAAATGGGGTTGAGGCTAGGGTGGGTTTGATTTTTTTTTTTTTGCACTCTTTGTTGAGACGAAATTTTGGTTGAGTCCATCGTTTTGAGTTTTTTGAGGATGAATTTGGGATGGGCTCGAGAAAGATTAGGGGCTATGTCGAAAAGAAATTGAATTATGAACTTTATTTTCAACTTGAATTTTGATCGGGATTGAATTTAAATTTGCGAAACTATGTCGAATGAGTTATAGATCAAATTTTGAAATTGAGTCGAAAATATGAGTGAAGCCAGGTTTCCGTTGAAGTTGGGTTCTAGCGAATTGGTTTTGATCGGATGGCATCGTTATTGGTTTTGAAACGAGGGTAGGTTGCGACGCCCCATCCTCCGAGCACGTCAGGATATACATAAATATAAATAAAGAGATATTCTAGTCATTCATTCATATTTATATACGTTAGTTATTATATCAAAAAGAAGTTCTAAACCGTTTAAAATTACATAACTATTATAGTTTTACCGAAAAAATTTCAATATATCGCTAAGCATAGGAAACACTGCATGTAAGAACAAAAGTAGAGATATTGATTCTTCAGAATGCATCAGCTGAATCCATGTGCTCTTAAAATTTACTTTGTTCTTCCAACTCTTCTTCTCCCTCGGGGATGAACTCCTCAAAGAACTCCTCCTCACCTGTGGCACGAATGCCATGAGCCAAGGCCCAGAAGAAAAACACTCTAACCTTCTAACTAATCTCACGGCACAAAATTCACCACAACACATACCATATAACACCCAATACCATTTATAGTCAAGGAGACAGACAAATTTTTAACAGGGTAGGAGGTAAGTAAATAAACATGTGCATATGAGATGCCGTGTATAAAATGCAGATATCCAACCCGGCATTCACCCAAAATTTAACAAGAAGTTCACACCGGGAATCACCAGAGTAGACTTAACGGGACTTGATCACCAAAGCCATCATCCCGACTCGTTGCGAATAGTAACCATGTCGCCTGGCTTCATGCCACGGCTATTTTACTCAATGGCAACGGTGTGGGGCCGGCCAACCAAAATATCCAGCCACCCTTATCCGGGCCGATAATTCTTACCTTAAGATGCGTGATGCTTTCGCCGGTGTCAATCCAAAATCTAAGAGAATTCAAGAGATGTTCACATTGTACAAAGTACCAGGATGAGGGGTTTAGGATAGCCATAATTGGGTTCTTTTCGAATTACCACCGAAGTGGGATTAAGTCCGTCGAATTAGGCTCTCTCCAAATTACCCAATGGAATTAGGTCAACCGAATTAGGCTCTCTCCGAATTATCACCGCAGTGGGATTAGGTCAACCGAATTAGGCTCTCTCCGAATTACCCAATGTCGAAGCTACCGAAACCAAAATGCTAGCGATGAACCTACGGTGCCCAACAATATTCATAAACCATTTCGGTAGCACCGAAGATGCACCCAGGGTGTATAAACCAAAATATTTTCAAAAATGGCAACCAGGGATGTCCTAGACTTAGAACCAAGAAAAATAATCTCAACACAGCGCATCCCAACAACGATTTTCACAGATGGACTCCAACATGCCAGGATGCAAATGACAATGTTCATAATGTGTACCATTGATTTCAAGTGCAACAATTCATAGCATGGCATTAACATGGCAAGATTCATGGTACAACACGCAAAGCATAAGGTACAAATATGTGAAGTACAAATTACAATTCTCAAGATATGATTCAAATATGATAGCATGAGTTCTAAATCATCATACATTCAGTTAGAAACATTAATCAACTAATTCAAATAAGTCATCATACAAAAACTCGGATCTCATAGCAAAGGGTGCTCGAATCACACTTAGCAACTTTTAAGGCTAAAACCAAGTATTAAATTAAAAGGGGCGACAACGTTTTGGGGTATCTAGACTTAGAATCAAGCTATGATTTTTATACTCCATTTAGATAAAAATATTTTTTACAACTCTCATATTTAACACTAAGGCCAAATCCAAAGGCAAATGGGTGAACATTTTTTCCTAAGCAAAAATGGTTCAGCACTTACTTCAAGATTTTACCAAAAATATGCTTCTGTTTCTCTCGATTTTGGGGTATCAAATGACGTCCAAATGATCCCATTTTTTAGTATGTCCTATTGTAACATATCCCCTACAAGTTTCATATTTAGAGCTAAGGGTAATTGTTTGAAATACATTAGACTTTTTGGCCATTTTAAAAAGTAGGTTCTGTCAGCCGCCAAAATTCAGCAGAGCCAGTTTTGGACAGAAGCTTTAAAATGGTTTTGGGGTATCGTCCCGTGGCTTTAAGGTCTGATATTTGGCCAGAAGGTAATTAAATATGTTATCTATAATGTTCATGTAGACCACGTTTGGAATAGGTCACTAAAAATAGGTGTTTTGGGCAATATAAATATATGTGATAGAATGTTCCTCGGGGGCAAAAATTCAACAGAGATTTTAAAGGGGTTTTGACCCTTCAAAACTGCATATTTTGTTCTCCTTTTCGGTGGGTAGATAGATATACATGTTATCTACAACTTTGATAGTTTGACGAAAGTTCGGATCTCATTTTAAGATCTAGTTTCCAAGTCGGTAGTATTGACTGGTCAGAAAATGACACACTTTGGTAAAATTGCAATATCATGAGTTCTGGTTCTGAAAACGAGTTAAAATCAATTTTGGATGAAAGATAACACAAACATCTAACTCTCGACATAAAAATAATACTTAGATCAAATTTTTACATTGAGTTATGACATTTCAAATCTCAGGGCAGAAACATCAAAGTTCTAAAAAATTAAGCCTCTTAGGGTTCAAGTCCTCTACTTATGTCATGTCAAGTTTTTGTTCCATTTCTTTGTATACTTGTGTTTTAAACTTTAATATCAAGGCTACACTTATATGTCATCAAACTAAAAAATAACAACACACAACAACATCTCATATCATTCATAAACATAACAGCCCCTAAATTCCAACTACGATGCCTTTTTAATTTTGATTTTGGTTCTTGATTCTTGAAGTGTTAATGGGGTGTGTTGGGGGATATTTTGAGGGATCATAGATATAAGGTTTAAAGGTTTTACTTACTTGTTTAAGAGTTCAAGGGATGGTGGAGGATGAATTTGGACTTATCTTTGGAAAATCTTCCCGGTTTCCTCCTTTGTCTTCCTTTTTCTTCCTCAAACTCTACCAAACCCTCAAGAACAAAGTATTCTGGTTTCTTCCCTCTCTTTGGCCGAAAATGACATATAGAGAAGAGGTTGTTTGGCTCTCCTTATATAGGCAAGGCTACAGAACATGTGGGGGAGACCAAAAGTACCAAAAAGGGTCATTTTCTTCACTTTAAGAAATGAGACTTTGAGTTTGATTTGACTTGATGTAAGTTTTCATAGGCTAAAATCAAATATGGGGATGCTAAATGTAGCTAGGGGGCTGATTGGGGGATAAATATCTGATCCCCCATCAATCTAGAGGTTTGTCTCGATTTTTGTGTCCCTATTGTGCAAAAAAATGCATTAAAAGTTAATTTGATGTATCTTTTTGGTATCTTTTTCTACTGAGACTTATTATTTTAATTTTTTTATGAGAAATATATTATTTTTATGAATTATCATAATTTTCATAGCAATTAACTAAATAGATGTAGTCTTTTAAGTTAAATTAAGTCATTTTGACAATATATGACTTTTTGACTTATTTTATTGTGTATGAATTTCAATAATGATTTGTTTACTTTCGTTAATCTATAACACTATATTATATATATATATTACTTGTTCAACAAGTATTAGATCATCATAAAACTTAATTTAATACCTTTCTCATCATTTTAAGCTAAAAAGAAAGCAATAAATTACTTTTTGGCACACTTCCCAAGGTGGTCGGCCACTAAGGGGTATTTTTGATATTTTTGATATTATTTTGTCTTTTACCATATAATTGTACTTAAACCCTTGATTTAGGGTACCTATGTGTCAAAATTTGAATTTTTAAGACTTTTTGTTGTATTAGGGGAAAAACGGTCATTTTACCCTATTTATGAGGATTTTTAATTTTTAATTTATTATTTCATGATATTTACTTTATTTAGAATGTTAGGAGATTCTCTGGGTGTTAAGGTTTTGTTGCCTGTGTTTTGGACTTTTTTAGGGTTTCTGGGCCGAACTTAAGGTTTTCGGTTCGAGTTAGGATTTTGAACCTCTTCCGCATTCTATGGTCTTGTGGATTATCCCTCACTAATACTAGGGTTTGGGATGGGTCTTTACACCGGTCGTTATCAATCGGATTGTTACAACTATGGTCTGTACCGGGTCATTACAAACTACCCCTTAAATAAATTTCGTCCCCAAAATTTTGCCCCGTACTTCATCGTATGGATGGTTAAGGATTATTTACTAACATTGTGCCTTCTCGTTCTCCAAAATTGTGTCTTTATTTACTTGAGTTGTTCTTTATTGCGGGTGTGAATAAGGCCAGGCCCATATGTTCAGCACTTAGAGTAAAAGTTATCTTATCCTACTAACATCTTAAACTGATTACTACCAATCTTCAAGGATCATGTCACACAACCAACTAGCCTCTTCCCGTTAACTGTTACTTCTACTTCTATTGGGTCTACTTGAATTTCTTCTCCAGATATAACATGACCTAAAAACATCAACCAGTCTAACTAAAACCAACACTTTCCAAGTTTCACATACAACTTGTGCTTTCTCAGGATCTTCAAAGAATTTTTAAATGTTTCCTGTGTTCCTCTTCACTCCGAAAATATAACCGAATATCGTTTATCAATACAATTACAAATTGGTCTCGAAAACTTCTGAACACCCAATCCATTAGGTTTATAAATACAGCAGGTACATTCGTTAACCCGAAAGACATCACCACAAATTCATAATGCTCGTATGAGTCCTAAAGGTAGTCTTGGGTATATCTGACTCTCGCACTTTTAATTTATTGTATCACGACCCCAGTCTATCTTTGAGAACACGTTGGCTCCAAAACACAACTTACATCGAGTACGAATTCCATAAACAATCATATGTCTCTAAACTAGTCTACCACCGAAATTGATTTCAAACAATTTTCACTTATGTCTGGAAAAACTGCTACTTTATCGAAAACTAGCTCATTGCCACATTAAAACCTACATCGAAGACTACTTCCTAATCGACTAATGACTATTAACTCAAAATCATATCACCACTTTGTGCTGAACTACTCTAGTCTTACGACCATCAAGATTAATATCACTACTTAAACCTAATCAGTCACTACGGCTAAACTTACCACACAGACTAAATGCTCCCCAGGTATATGCTTACTCATATGAATCCAATCACAACCTCGTCACATATTTTCTTCACGTACATATCATCCACTCTACAATCCTTTAACTGAACAGTATTAACTCCTGATTCTAAAATCTCTTATCATCATCACTCAATCCCTTCACACATTTTCTGCCACACGATAGAAAACCAAGAACCATTTTCGCACTTAAATTATTTTATCTTACCCACATTCTACCAAGACACTTGATTCACTCAAGGCCAAATACAAAAACCATACCCATAAATTTGTATAGTCTTACTTACGTTTCCACTCTTCTCATCCAAATACTTATTCCTCCTACGTACTCACATTAAGCTGCTACGCAACTCCACCAAAAATAACAAAATTATGTCACCCTTCAACTTCTCGTACATAGAGTTCATATGCTCTCACAAGAAAATTCTTTCTCTATACTAACAATATCTACTCACCAATCTAAATAAACTTTCTCTAACAGGTCACATCACAAAAGGTTTTCGAAAGCAACTTCCTTGCGACTCACATCGATACCACAACGGAAACCGAATACCACTCCATAAGAGTTATACAGTCTAGACGCCAAACGAATGCAAACTGATACTTTAAGAACCAACTATGTGAACAACTTGGTCTGTTTAAAATGCGCACTCCACCCCTCAAACAATCTCCAACGTTAATGGGACTCACTATTTCCACAAACTCCTCGGCGCCCAATTCCTTGAATTGTTTAACTAAAGAGCTACCGGTGTTTGAGGTGATCTTGATAATCCTGATGACGAAGTCTGTAATCATACGCTCCCATTTTCTCTCTAGTTTTTCCAAAGGTTGCTCCGTTCCTCTTGGCCTCTACCGTTTGTTCTTGACGTACTAGTACGTGGGGTTTGAATGTCTCTTCCAATAACTAGATCATTTTCTCAGGCGGTTGGTCGTTCTAGGGTAAAACGAACATGATAAAAGATATGGTTGTGGTAAATACCTAGTCATGTGATCCATTGTGACTTGGTGATTAATTCTTCATTAGGCTTCAAATGTTCTTTGTTGTGATCAAGATTCTCGCTATGTGATCAAGATTCTCGCTCTTCGGTGGGAAGGCCGGTGCGAATATCAATATATATAGACGTACCTCCTTTGCTAGCGTACTAAGGTTATCACTTTCTTACTATTGGTATGAATCTTTTGCTTCTCAGTTTATCGGATGGGTGGGTCAGCTATGAACTAGTCTTAGGGAAGTTTAAATTGTGCCACATGGTGGTGTCGTGAATCCTTTGGTGGGAAGATGTCGTTTCTACTTTAGATTGTTCATGGGATAGTCTCATTTGTTGGGACCTTTGAAAAGCTATAGTTAATTGTTACTGACGATCATTGTTACTCATAGATTTACGGGGTAAAGTTTTGAAGGTCGACAATCAAAAGCATGCGCGGGGTTAGAACATCTTAGGGTAGAACCCAGGTGGTTCAAGGATAGATTAGATGAGGTTAAACTGTCACGGTTAAGGCAATTACCATTGAAACAAATTGAGTGGTCATTTGGGGTTCAATTATAGGTAAAACAAGAGGAGGACAGTGAACAATACTTTAAACAAGTGTCCCCATAACTAATCCAGTACAATCAGATTCTGATAAAAGAGATGTTAAGCAAAAGGGGCAGCTAAACTAGATATTTTTCCTGAAGTTACGTCGGCCTAACATATTTCAATTCAAGCATCCAAGTCAACTTCCTAGGTTGGGATTTCGAGAGTAAACAAAAAAAAATTCACGAAATCACTGCACGAAGGTGTGGTGTCAAGATCGAGAGAATTATATGAGGGTAGAAGACTTTATCAATGTCGAACATTCGAAACCAGTGTTAGTTGGAACGAGGACATGCAAAGTGCTTCAATCGAGTACGAGAGTTGCCATAAAGGCTTAAGAAGGGAACTCACAGGGATAGAATTGTGGGGTTCTAACAGTGGCTTTCGTAAAATTCAGGCTAGCTCGGGTGTTTCACCATCTAGGGGTTCGTTAGCTTGTCGATGGTTAAGTTGTCTATCAGCCATCCTAGGATAAAATAGTGTTGGGATTTGGGGGTTGTTTCAATTCTTTATTGTTTTCATGATTTAGGATTTTGTGGAACATAATTTGGGATTATGAGATAGATTATGAAGAATTCAACAACAAACTTTTGCATTTCATTCTAATCACCTAACCAATGTAAGGTTTTCAAAAGTTCATAGAACGCACATACAACATCTAACAAAGAAAAGATACAACGCCTAATGCACTAAAGCCTAGACGAACAGATGTAGATAGAAGTAGCGAATAACTGAGTCACGCTCCCACATTGCCTCATAGATACCATAGCAGCGCCACTGCACTTCCACATGCCAAAAGTCCTCTGGCCCCATACGAGTCCTGTTGATTATGGCAACTAGTATCTCCTGGTACATTTTTAGATTGTTAAAGTCGATTGTTAGGTTGCATGGGTTGATGATTCCTCTTTTATCCCTTGGTTTCTATGTCTGTATCCATTTTGCATCCATTCTATCCCCTAACAGCTTTTTAAATCTTGGCGGTACCTTCAAACGGTAGGTGGTTTCAGAGTCGAGAGAAATGAATGATGGCAAAAGATTTTATCAATGTCGAATGTTTGGAACGGGTACTTAACAAAGAATTGATATTGAGTTCTACAAGAGAAGAGTTAGTTCAAGGATGATGACTTAAATCGGAGAAGAATCAAATGCGAATACCAGTTATTATCGATGCACAAAAACTTGAGGACAAGGGTACTTTCTTGGATTGAATTTCTATTAGGGTTATCGACAAGACTTGGGTGCAAAAGAGTTACCAACGAACGACACTTGACGGTATCGTTGAGGACTGATGATATAAGAAGGAAGAACACACAAAAGAACTTCAAAAAGTTGACACCAGGGCTTGGGGTAAATGAGAAAAGGACTTATAAGGATGAAGTTGCGGGATTCTAACGGTGTCTCTCGAGGTGGTATCTAAAATTTCTCCTTGTGCATACTTCTGTCTATCCCCCTTAAACAAGGTAACTCGTTGCATAAATTTTCGATCTTCAATCTCGATGGTCATACCCGTCCTTCGCATGTGGATTCCTTGCTGCTTTCGATCCGGTAACATCCTAACATGACTTACTAAAAGACTCAGGCATAGAAGATTTTAGTTCTTATAATGTATAGATGACAATTATTAGTAATACAATGCATCCTATAGAGCTCCAACGCGACAGAATGCATGATTTCCCATACCCCAAGGCCTGAAGGTTCACTAAACTAAAGCTCGGATACCAACTGTGACGCCCCATCCTCCGGGCACGTCAGGACATACATAAATATAAATAAAGAGATATTCTAGCCATTTATTCATATTTACATACGTTAGTTATTATATCATAAAGGAGTTCTAAACTGTTCAAAATTACATAACCATTACAGCTCCACACGAGAAAATTTTAATATATCACTAAGCATGGGAAAAACTGCACGTAAGAACAAAAGTAGAGATCTTGATTATTCAGAATGCATCAGCTAAATCCATGTGCTCTTGAAATTCACCCTGTTCTTTGAACTCTTCTTCTCCCTCGGGGATGAACTCCTCAAAGAAGAACTCCTCTTCACATGTGGCACGAATGCGATGAGCCAAGACCCAGAAGCAAAACACTCTAACCTTCTAACTAATCTCATGGCACAAAATTCACCACAACACATATCATATCCAATACCATTTATAGTCAAGGAGACAGACAAATTTATAACAGGGTAAGAGGTAAGTAAATAAACATGGGCATATGAGATGCCATGTATGAAATGCAGATACCCAACCCAGCATGCACCCAAATTTTAACAGGAATTCCACACCGGGAATCACCAGAGTAGACTTAACGGGACTTGATCACCAAAGCCATCATCGCGCCTCATTGCAAATAGTAACCACGTCACCTGGCTTCATGCCACAGCTGTTTTACTCAATGGCAACGATGTGGGGGCTGGCTAACCAAAATATCTAGCCACCTTATCTGGGCCAACAATTCTCATCTTAAGATGCGTGATGCCTTCGCCGGTGTCAACCCAAAGTATAAATAAATTCAAGAGATGTTCACATTATACAAAGTACCAAGATGAGGTGTTTAAGACAGCCATAATTGGGCTCTCTCCAAATTACCACCATAGTAGGATTAGGTCAGTCGAATTAGGCTCTCTCTGAATTACCCAATTGGATTAGGTTCTGAATTACCCAATGGGATTAGGTCAACCGAATTAGGTTCTCTCCGAATTACCACCACAGTGAGATTAGGACAGACTAATTAGGCTCTCTCCAAATTACCCAATATCCAAGCTATCGAAACCAAAATACTAGCGATGAACCCATGGTTCCTAACAATATTCATAAACCATTTCTATAACACCGGGGACGCATCTAGGGTGTACAAGCCAAAATCATTTCCAACACTAGGGACACACCCAGGGTGTATAAACCAAAACATTTTTGAAAATGGCAACCAGTGACGTCCTAGACTTAGAACCAAGAAAAATAATCTCAACACAGCCCATCCCAACAACGGTTTGCACAGATGGACTTCAACATGCCAGGATGAAAATGAAAATATTCATAATATATACCATTGATCTCAAGTGCAACAATTTATAGCATGGCATTAATATGGCAAAATTTATGGTACAATGCGCAAAGTATAAGATACAAGTATGTGAAACACAAACTACAATTCTCAAGATATGATTCAAATACGATAGCATGAGTTCTAAATTATCATACATTCACTTAAAAACATTAATCGACTAATTCAAATAAGTCATCATACAAAAACTTGGGTCTCATAGCAAAGGGTGCTCGAATCTCACTTAGCAACTTTTAAGGCTAAAACCAAGTACTAAATTAAAAGGGGCGACAAATTTTTGGGGTATCTAGACTTAGAATCAAGCTATGATTTTTATACACCATATAGATAAAAATATTTTCTACAACTCTCATATTTAACACTAAGGCCAAATTCTAAGGCAAATGGGTGAACATTTTATCCTAAGCAAAAATAGTTTAGCACTTACTTCAAGATTTTACCAAAAATATGCTTCAGTTTCTCTCTGTTTTGGGGTATCAAATGGCGTCCAAATAAGCCCATTTTTTAGTATGTTCTATTTTAACATGTCCTCTACACGTTTCTTGTTTAGAGATAAGGGTAGTTGTTTGAAACAAGTTAGATTTCTTAGCCATTTTAAAAAGTAGGTTCTACCAGCCGCCAAAACTCAGCAGAGCCAATTTTGGACAAAGGGTTTAAAACAGTTTTGGGGTAATATCCCGAGGCTTTAAGGTCTGATTTTTGGGCATCAAGTACTTCAATATGTTATATACAATGTTCTTGTACACCACTTTTGGAATAGGTCACTACCAATAGGTGTTTTGGACTATATAAAAATATGTGACAGAATGTTCCTCGGGGGCTGAAATTCAACAGAGACTTTAAAGGGATTTGGACCCGTTAAACCTCAATATTTTGTTCTCTGTTTGGGTGGGTAGATAGATATACATGTTATCTACAATTTTTATGTTTTGACAAAAGTTCGGATCTCATTTTAAATTAGGGTTTCCAAGTCGGTAGTAATGACTAGTCAGAAAATGACACTTTGGTAAAATTGTAATATCTTGAGTTCTGGTTATGAAAACGAGTTAAAACGAATTTTGGATGTAAGATAACACAAAAATATAACTCTGGACAAAAAAAACATACTTAGATCAATTTTTTACATTGAGTTATGGCATTTTAAATCTCAAGGTAGAAACATCAAAGTTCTCAAAAATTAAGCCTCTCAGGGTTCAAGTCCTCTACTTATGTCATGTCAAGTTTTTGTTCCATTTCTTTGCATGCTTATGTTTTAGACTTTAATATCAAGGCTCCAGCACACTTAGATGTCATCAAACTTAAAAATAACAACACACAACAATATCTCATATCATTCATAAATATAACGGCCCCTAAATTCCAACTACGATGCCTTTTCGGTTTTGATTTCGATTCTTGATTTTTAAAGTGTTAAAGGGGTGTGTTGGGGATATTTTGAGGGATCTTAGACACAAGGTTTAGAGGTTTTACTTACTTGTTTAAGAGCTCAAGGGATGGTGGAGGATGGATTTGCACTTAGCTTTGGAAAATCTTCCCGATTTCCTCCTATTTCTTCCTTCTTCTTCCTCAAACTCTCCCAAACCCTCAAGAACAAAGCGTTTTGGTTTCTTCCCTCTCTTTAGCCAAAAATGACATACAGAGAAGAGGTTGTTTGGCTCTCTTTATATAGGCAGGTCTAGGGAACATGTGGGAGACCAAAAGTACCAAAAAATGATCCTTTTCTTCACTTTAATAAATGAGACTTTGAGTTTGATTTGAGTTGATGTAAGTTTTTGTGGGTTAAAATCAGAAATGGAGAAGCTAAATGTAGCTCAGGGGCTGATTAGGGGACAAAAATTTGATCCCCCGTCAATCTAGGGGTTTGTCTCGGTTTTCGTACCCCTATTGTGCAAGAAAATACAGTAAAAGTTAATTTGATATATCTTTTTAGTGTCTGTTCTACTGAGACTTATTATTTCAATATGTTTATGAGAAATATAGTATTTTCATGTATTATCATAGTTTTCATAGTAATTGATTAAATAGATGTGGTCTTTTAAGTCAAATTAAGTTATTTTAACAATATATGATTTTTTGACTTATTTTGTTGTGTATGAATTTCAATAATGATTTGTTTACTTTCGTTATCCTATAACACTATATTATATATATATTACTTGTTCAACAAGTATTAGATCATCATAAAGCTTAATTTAATACCTTTCTCATCATTTTATGCTAAAAAGAAAGCAAAAAGTCATTTTTTGGCACACTTCCCAAGTTGTTCGGCCACTAAGGAGTATTTTTGGCATTTTTGATGTTATTTTATCTTTTACCTCTAAATTTTACTTAAATTCTTGATTTAGGGTATCTTGTGTCAAAATTTAGATTTTAAGGTTTTTTGTTGTCTTATAGGCAAAACGGTTATTTTACCCTATTTATGAGGATTTTTAATTTTTAATTTTTAATTTATTATTTCATGATATTTACTTTATTTAGAATGTTAGGAGATTCTCCGGGTGTTAAGGTTTTGTTGCCTGTGTTTTGGACCTTTTTAGGGTTTCTGGGACGAACTTAGGTTTTTCGGTTCAAGTAAGGGTTTTGAACCTCTTCCGTATTCTATGGTCTCGTGGACTATCCATTACTAATACTAGGGTTTGGGCTGATTCTTTACACGGGTCGTTATCAACCGGATTGTTACAACTATGGTCTGTACCGGGTCGTTACATAGGTTTTTAAACTAATTAAAAATGAAGCAAGTGAGATTTTGACCCTTGAAAGTGGAGGATGATTTTGAGTCTCATTTTGATGTTGTTTTGATTGTCGTCAATTTGTTTTATCCATCTTGTTACGCACTTTGATTTTGATCCTATCATTGTTTCTGTTTGTTTCGTTTTCGTTATTTCATTGATTCCATTATTAGCCTTTGTTTACTGATTTGTTTATTTTGTTTCGTTTCAGGGGCAACTTCATATTCAGGGTTTTGGCGGATCCTCAAATGTTCTGGAGTGGTACACGGTGCTCCCTCCTCGCAGCCGAAAGATTGTCGATCGGACAGGCTTCAGCAGCTTCGTCACCACGTTAGAGGAGACCAACAATTACCAGGTTACCCTCACAGCTTTAACTAAGAGGTGGTGGGACACCACTAACACCTTCTATCTTCTCACATTCGAGGTGAATCTTACTCTACTTCATTTCTCTCTCATCACCAGGATTTAGGTGGGCGGTGACCTGATCCCATTTGATCCTAATATCTGTTGGAACCCCAAGGCTCTCATGCACCTTCTTGGTCACGTGCCCCCTTCTATCAACAAGGGGAGCATACGGTACACGTGGTTGAAGAAGACATTCTGTCATTTTGTCTGCTCCGAGGTCTACCATTTCAAGTGGGTTGCACGTGCATTCCTTCTCTATATGTTCGGGATATCCTTATTCCTGAACTTAGAGAAGAGGGTGCACCTCCACTATCTCGCTGTCACGGTGGATGTGGACCAGATTGGCTCCGATGATTGGGGAAGAGCTGCGTTGGCCATCTTGTATGGGTACATGAGTGCAGCTACCAGGACCTCTGATCTGAGCGTCGGTGGGTACTGGCGTAACTGGGAGGTATGTTTGCTTTCTCTGTTTTTTATGCTTTCCTTTTCCATTCACATATCTACATATCTATAACTTTTCTTGATTTTTTACAACTCTGGGCATGGGAGTCAGATGCATGACAACATGATTTTGAGTAGAAGTGGGAGATTGTTAGCTGTATACTAAAAACCATGGATTTATTTTTAGTTTTAGTATTTAATTTTATTTTAATAAAATTATTTTTTCATTTTATGAGAATCTTAATGAGCAATGTATGCAATAGCATTTCTTTAATATTATGCATAGTTGTCATTTATTCTGTACAGTATTTAATCTGGTGTGTAGAGTACAGCTTGCACACAGAAGACCAGATTATAAGTTCTTGCAGAATATAAGTTTGATTTACAGTTTAGATAGAATTGGACAAATCATCGATATGACTATAGCACATAGTTTTAGTAGGCCTGTCTTGGTTACGAGGAACAGATAATAACGTCGTCTATTGTTCTGACTCTCTGTGCTAGTATAGTTTGTGTGTATTGAACAAGACAACATTGGCGTAATTAATTTTATATTTATTATATAAATTAATTCAAACCCTAAAGTTATTATAAGTGCTTATGCTCTTAATTCCAAAATAATTATTATTTGTATATATTATATTTAATATTCGTTATTTTAATTCATTAGAGGGTGCGATCTTTTATGTGTCTACAGTCCCGGTGAGTTGGATAGCGAAATTAATAATATGGTAAATATTAATTATTAGTATAATCCACATCCCGATTATTTGTATTGATGATACCTCCGTAAGGAGGCTTATAAGTTTTGATCAAACTAAACTCTGCTGGTGAATTTGATTATCCAGTGATTAAATAAGTTAGGCGGAAGGGTTTAAGTAATTTTAAAGATGCCGATTAAATTAAATTATTAGTAATTAAATTTAATTGACTGGTATCGAGAATCTTAACGTGGGGAGATGAGTTAAATATTTAATAACAGGAGCTTAATGAAAATTGGTCTTGAAATTATGATTCTTTAGTAGTGTGAATTGTAATTTAGTATTTACTATAAATTGCAGAAACTGCTTACAAGGTTTTCATAATTATAGACACTGCTGATAGGTTTGCAGATTTGTAAAAATCGCTGGATATGTATCTGGGTTACACTAGAAGTCTATGTTATAATTATTCCACAGATCCCTGTTGTAACCCTATAAATATGCGAGTAAACTGAACCAAAATCATAAGTTGTCTTTCAAGACTAAGGTTATCCAGGTTCTGTCAATTCCAGTTCTCGGAGAATCGTAACCCACACTACGTTTGTGAATCACATCGGGAATACAGTAAAAAGTCTAACAGCAGTTTCAACTCAGGAAATAAAAGTTCGTCGTAGGAGAATCGACCAAAAGGTATTCATCTGAATTAATTGTGGTGGCACGAGTTTTAAGTTCGACATCAAAACGTTTTTATCTGGAATCTGTTTTGCCGATTGCCCATCCATTTTTTATTTTTCAAAAAAATGTTTACAAATTAATGATCTTGGTAGTTTATTTCCAACAATAGGTATCAGTGCCGTTTTGATTTTTGTTTACGGTTTATCAAGGGGCCAGGTTGCTTTAAAACTGTGCTAGCTTTGTCTTGTAGGCATTTTAATTTCGATTTTATGATCATTATTATATTCATATTTGATTGAATGACTTGAATGATGATTTAATTAATTTTTTTAATCACGAGAGTTTGTCGTGATAGTTTAAGTTTTTTTAGTTTGAATGTGAGCTTATGGGACCTAGATTTTCGATGTAAAAGATTTTATTAGTTTTTAAATATTATTTAAAATATTTAATAACAGAATTGAATATCCAAGAATACGAAAAATATGTGGTGATATAACCAGTGGCACCAATAGTGGTTTCAAGTGTTTCGGGCCACGGGTCGTGGTGGTTTTTCAACGGTTTTGAAATAGGTCTTTCTGGTAAGTTTTTCGCAGATTTTTTGTATTAAAAAATAGCAACGAAATAGTTCAAAAACCAGCAAAAAATTGGCGAAAAATAGCACTGATGGCGGCGATTTTCTACGACAGTTTGGGAAATTTTTCGATAGTTTTTGTGACGTTTTTGGGACTGATTTTGAGCAATTTTTTAAGCATAAAATAGCAATAAATAGTGCTAGGAAAAATAGTCCAAAAACAATGAAAAAATCATGCAAAAAAAAGGCGGCAAACATGCGACAGTTTCGGCTGCAGCACTGGGCTATTTCAGGGCTATTTTTGTACTTTTTGTGACTATTTTTGAGGCATTCTTTAAGACAATATGTTGCTGAATATCAATGCCAAAACATGAAGAAATGGGAACCAAAACCACAATAGAAAAAGCCCAAACAGGCGGCAGCAACAGGGTGGCAGCGCAGGGATGCGGCGGTGCTGTTTTCGGCGGCCATCAAAAGCTATTTTTTGAACTTTTTTCAAATCAGAGTCTTTTTTACAGAAAAATAGTGTTTTTCAAGAGATATTTTTCAGAAAAAATGGCGTCGAGAACAGAGTTTGGGAGGGGTGGCAAAAGCTGCTTGAATCGGCAGCTCGCGGCGCCGGTGGTCGGTGGTGGTGGGCTGTTTCGGGGCTGTTTGGCTTGTGTTTCTTGATATGTTCGAGGCTCGAAAGTGTTGTATATGTATAACACTGTATATCAAGAAATTCTGATGCAACTTGGATGTAGAAAGCTGATTCAGAAAAGAATTGAAAGATTTCAGTTTATCTTCGACCAAAAGACTGAAACTCATCAGAGTTTCTACTTGAACATAAAATCGGGATATATACATATCTTGCATTTATATTCTTTTAAACTGCGTGGATGATGTATATCTGTTTTATATATTCCCGTTAATTTAATTAATTTAAAAAATTCGATTTTAATTAAAGTTTTGTAAAGGAAAATAAAATTAAGTTTTTTTAATTAAAAGTTTTTAATTAAATGAAAAAATTTTACATATTTTATTTTTACAAAATAATACGTTTAAAATAATTTTTCTATTAAATTGGATATCTTTAAAAAACGTGAAAATTAATTTTAAATTTTGAATTAATTAAATAAAAAAATGTTTAATTTTAAGAGAAATTTAAGCAAAGGTCCTATTATTAACTGATAACAGAGTTTTAATCCTATAATTTTTTTTTCACAGATTTAGTTCTATACAATAACTAACTGACAAAAATGCACTCAATATTCTATTTTTGTGCATCCCTTAAATCAAGCAACATTTCTCTCTCTCTCTCTCTCTCTCTCTCTCTATATATATATATATATATATCATAATTTGAAATCTTTTCAAAGATTTTTTTAAAATGGCGTATTCTTTAAATGAAGCAAAACAGATACAGATCTGATGCATTGTTAATGAACTGATATATTTAATACAAAATTGATACATGAATAGTTCACGCAAATACAATATCAAGAAAATGTATTAGTTACGCTGAAGCACTGATACAAATATATAAGAACTGATACATTGATACATAATTGATACAAAACTGATACATTAATACAGAACTGATACATGAATAGTTCAACAATATTCGGTATTGAATGTATTGTTCAAGAAGAAGAAGATTCTAAAAATAAAATATCAACCAAATGTATCACTTATGCAGAAATACAAGTTTGTATACATATATCATTTTAGATGTTTATCCTCTCAAAAAAACAATGATATATTAATCATTTACACGCCCCATAAGTGATGCTCATCAACCACTCAAACATTCATATACACTGATAAATGTATAGATTACGCAGTTCCAAACACGAAATCATTCTCTACCAACGTACTCACATAATCGATCAACCTATCAATCCAACCAGTTTCAATTCGTCGACGAATCGTCTTCTCTTTCTCTTGAGGAGATTCGAATTCAGACCGAAAGTCTCGAATTCGATAGAAATGGCAGTAGCGGCAGTGCAACTATTGACCTGATCTCGCGAGTAAATCTAGCGATGGTGAGTGTGTCAGGGTCACCGGCGGCAGCGAGTGTGTCGGGGTCGCCGGCGACGGCGATGACATAGAAGGCGATTGGCGTTTGCACCGGAGGAGTGGCCGGCAGCGTGGTGTGGAGTGTCGGGGGAGGGGGTCGGTGGTCATTGGTCGGTGATGGCAATGTGCTAGTCGCGAGTGGTGAATTGTAGAGAGAGAGAGGAAAAAAAAAGTTTAGATAATCATAATTAGTTATGGTAATAAAAAGAAAAATTTAGATAATCATAATTAGTTATGATAATAGAATAGTAGGAAAAATTCAAACTTTCTTTTTTATATAATCTTTTTAATAAGGATAAATTAGTCATAAATTTTTTTCTTATTTATGATGGGACTAAAATTAGTAAAATAAATATAGTAGAATTAAAACTCTTATGATGTCTAAAATTATGATTAATTCTCAAATTTCTCTAATCTTAATAAATTACTAGGGGATAACTCATACCTAAAGGCACTTTCAATCAATTTAATTTTTTTAAAGGCAGTTGTCTCTCCAAGTATTTCCAATTAATTATTAAAATTAAACAATCTAACTAATGAAAATTTACATAAAAGACAATAGAGATTATATACAGTTTTTTTTTTAATAAAATTTATTAAAATCTATTTTTTAACAAAATGTTTTTTCTAGTTATAACCCATACCTCTAAAAAATACTTTCGAATCAAATTCTTCTACTCATTTATTAAATAGCTCTTGTACTCTTTTGTACATAAAATAAAATTAATAAGAAAGACAATACATTAAAATATAAAATAAATTAAATAAATTATTAAACTTTTAAAACAATTATTATTATAATTAAAATGGTTAAGATTTAAGAAATAAAACAAATAAAAATAAATTCTTTCATTATGTAGAATTTGAAGAGACATAGAACGCCACGTGGTTACATAATTTTGTATTTCTCCATATATATTATATAACAAATTTTTATATAATTATAACATTTACACTCTAAAAAGATAATCCATTCAGTACGTAGAATAAATTATAAAATTTCCATAACTCCTCAAAAGTTTTTTTTATAAATAAAAAATTATTTAAACCAAGTTTCTATCAAAGGAAACTAAAACAATAATTTAAATTTTTAGTTTTCAGATAGGAATAAAATTTTTTCTCAAGAAAAATTGTAATCAACTTTTGTGAAAAAATGATGCACTTTAAATTGTCACATAATACAGATTTTTTTAGATTAAACAGAACTAATTCAATAATTTTATATCGAAGGTAACCAAAATAACATTTTTTCAATAAAACAAATTTATTTTTTGTGAAGAGAGGTGATATTTTTTGAAGAGAGAAAAATGAGAAGAGAGATGGTATTGAATGAGGAAATATGTGATAATTTTCTAAACTAAATGCATTAAATAAGGAGAGTGATGATATTTTTTAAAATGGTACTTATTGCCGTTAGATATAAGCTTGAATAATTTTAACAATTTGATAAAAAAATATGACGTGTCATAAGACCGCTGTACTTTGTAATATAGATTGAACAAAACTAATATTTTAAAACAACATTTTTTAGTTATAATCCATTCTTCTAAAAGGCACTTTGGAATTAATTTTTTCTATTCAATTATTAAAAAGTTCTCGCACTCTCATGTACATAAAATGTGATTAGTAAAAAAAATATTAAAATAAAAAACAAATTAAATGAATTATTAAACTTTTAAAACAATCATTATTATAATTAAAATGCTTAAGATTTAAAAATAAAATAAATTCCTACATTATGTAGAGTTTGAAGATTAAATTAGAAAGTACCCATAACCTCCTCATAAGTTAATTTATTAACCAATCAAGCTTTTACAAGACAAAAAATATTTTTTTAATTAAAAAAATTTAATTCAAACCCCTCACAAAAAAAAGACAAATATTGAAAAGACATGAAAGGTAACTTGGTTTACATAACTTCGCATTTCTCTATATGTATAATATAATAAATTCTATACAATTATAACATTCACACTCCAAAAATAAAAATCATACACCATATAGAATAAATTATAAAGTTCATATAACTTTCTCATTTTTTTTTATAAACACAAATTTTACTTTTATAAATAAAACACTTATTCAAAACTAAATTTCTACCAAAAGTAACCAAAACAACATTTTTAATTTTTAATTTTCAGATGAAAAAAAATAAAAATTTTAATTGTTTGTTTTTCGATGGGAAAAAAATATTTTCTCCAAAAAAAATAGTAATTAATTTTTGTAAAACAAAGGGGGATACATTTTAAGTTGTCATATAATATAATTTTTTTTATATTACGAAAGAATTAATTCAACAATTTTCTATCGAAGGTAACCAAAATAATATTTTTCAATAAAACAAATTCAATTTTTTAAAAAAAATTCCTAAAAATTTTGTATTACTTTTTTTAAAAAAAAGTTTCAAAATATTAAAAAGTTTTAAAACTATAAAACATTTTGAAATTGTATTTTTTGTGAATAGAGATGATATTTTTTTAAGAGAAAAAAATGAAGAGAAAGAAGGTATTAAATGAAGAGAAATGTGATATTTTTTCAAACCAACTATATTAAATGAGGAGAGAGATGATAATCTTAACCGTATGATTAGAGTGGTATAATAAATATCAGCCTTTAAAAATAGTTTGTCTCTAGGACGTTTCAAAAATATGAGCTGTTTTATTAAATAGATTATTTTTGTAAAACGTATAACGTAAAAATAAATTATTTTGAATGTCTTTAATCACTACCTTAACTGTAAAGCTAAAAGTGCATTCATCGGTTATTTTATTTATTACGCATTAAAACATGAAAAGATAGTTTAGCAAATCAGAATCTTTTGGATCGTATACATGAAATAATATTTTAGAATCTTTTGGATTATGTAATTTTTTGAATTAATAAATTTATTTTAATTAAATAAATTTTTATAACTCTAAAAAATACTTTAATATTTTAAGTGAGAGAGAGAATTTATTCACGGATAAATCTCCAGATTTTCATCACTAGTTTGTAGGCGATATAATTAATTATGCGTATTGACAGTAAGTTATTCCTCTCCATTAGACAGGATTAATTGGGGTATCACCAGTACAAATCTTCTTTAGGGATAATTGTGGATAATTATTAGTGTGGATCACTTCTCCATCTGAAGGATTTATTGCGAAGCGATTGATTCAGAATTAGGTAATGGTTAACACTTAATTGCAAATAATAGTATTATTTCTATCTGAATTACTACTATTATTTATTAAATCGAAACTATGGCAGTAATTTAATTTTACTTGGCAGGGTCAGTTGTCTTGATAGTAAAATTAATAGGAATTGGCCTATCTGAACAAACGATAGATAATAGACGTTCTCCCATCGAGATATGCTATTTACAGGGTACCAGACTGCTGGTGAATTTTTTTTTTTAAATGGTAGAGGGAATCAATTTTAAAATAAATTCAAAGTTTTACTCATCATAATTAACGGTTATTTTTTAATTATGTGATTCTCATAATTACAATGACTTTTAATCCACTCTTGTCAATACTAAAAAAAACAAACTAACGGGACCAAACTATGTAGACTGAAAAAGAAATTTAGACATTGTCTTAACTGCTAAGGATTACAAATTTGTATTGACTGAAATTTATTCATTAGTACCTGATGAGGGGGCAACCGAACAGGAAACTCGGGCCGATCATAAGTGGCAGAAAGCTAATCAGAGGGCTCGCTATTATATTTTAGCTTCAATGTCAAATGTATTACAATATTAGTATCAGTCTATGCCTAGTTCCTATGACATGATTATCATACTCCAGTCACTGCCTGAAAGCTTTAAGTGGTTATACCTGAATTATACAATGAATAAGCTCAGCTTTTCGTTGGTAAAATTTCTTAAAGAACTTCAAGCAGCCGAGGTATTCTTAGGAAGGCAGGTTCTGTGCATGCGGCTGAAAAAGGTTCTTCCTTAAAGTCAAAAGGTAAAAAGAAAAAAAAGGTTCAGAAACAGAGAGATATAAGTCCAAAAGTAGTTAAGGGACCAAAAGTTGGTGTGAAAAAGCCGAGAGGCAAGTGCTATCACTATAACTAGTTTGGGCATTGGAAAAAGTAGAGTTCAATTTTTCTCAGTAAGTAGAATAAACCAGGTAATTTCTGTTAACTAGTGGTTGAAACATGTTTAGCGGTGTTATCTACCGGTACCTAGTATGTAGATACGCGAGTCACTAATCATGTATGTAATTCTTTATAGGAGTTCTAGAGCTTAGTAATGGAAAAATATACCTACATATTGGTAATAATACCAGGGTGGCAGCAATTGCAGTAGGAGGTGTCACTCTCAACTTTAGTAGAGATAAAATTTTAATTTTGAAAGATTATCTTTATATAACTTCAATTATAAGAAATTTAAGTTCGATTTTTAATTTAATAAAGGACAAGTATTCTATTCATTTTATTGACTCTGTAGTTATTAAGAAAAATAAATATTTTATTTATTTTGGTACATTTGTGGATGATCTGTATGTTATATCTCCTATCTCTCTTACACTATAACTAACTGAATTGAATAACACATCTAATTTACCATATAAGAGAAAGTTTTCTTCTTTAATGAACCAAATATTTCTTTGGCACTTACGCTTGGGTTATATTAATCTAAAAAAGATAAATATACTGGTAAAAGATTAACCTTTGAGTTCATTGGAAGTGGAGTCACTTTCAGTCTGTAAATCATGCTTAAAGGGTAAGATCACCAAATGGTCTTTTTCGGCCAAAGGCTATAGAGCTAAAGAACCGTTGAAACTGGTTCATTTTAATGTGTGTGGTCCTATGACAATTCGGGCTAGAGGTGGTTTTGAGTGTATCGTCAGTTTCATTGATGACTACTCAAGGTATGGATACATTTACCTGATGTACCGTAAATTTGAATGCTTTGAAAAATTTAAAGAATTTAAGGCGAAGGCAGAGAAGCGTCTAAGTAAAAGTATCAAATCACTACGATCCGATCGTGGTGGGGAGTGCCTCTTTAGAGAGTTTAGAGACTACTTGTCGTCAAAAGAAATTATACCACAGTTGACTGCACCGGACACTCTATAGTAGAATGGTGTAGTAAAAAGAAGGAATAAGACTCTTATAGAGATGGTAAGGTCAATGATGAGTTATTCAGAATTACCTGATTTGTTTTGGGGACTTGCATTAGAGACAACGACTTATATTCTGAACTTGGTACCTTCTAAATCAGTACCTTCTACTCCCATAGAATTATGGACCAGATGAAAGCTTAGTCTGAGACATATTCGAATTTGGGAATGTCCAACACATGTGCTAAAAGAAAACATGGGTAAGTTGGAACCAATTATAGAAGTCTATTTTTTTGTGGAGTATCCCAAAGGAGCAAAAGGTGGTCTATTTTGTAATCTTAAGGATCAAATGATCATTATTAGTACCAATACTCGATTCTTGAGAGATTATTAAATTATGGACCATAAGCCCAAAAGTAAAATTATTTTGAAAGAATTGAGAGAAAATACCAATAGAGCAGAAAAAGAATCATAAGTCACTAATATCTAATTGCCTCGTTGTAGTGGGAGGATTATCGAGACAAGTGTAGATCATGATCAGGGTGATACCATTAACATGCCTGACGAGCATGTGTGTAATGGTGCACAGGGATCAGATTCTGCACAGCGTGTTACTGCCAGTACACAGATGCAGATTGTGACTTGTCGTAATGGAAAGATTGTTCATCAACCCGATCGGTTGTGTTCTTGGGAGTCTTTTGAAAAAATTCTTACAAAATTGAATACCGAACCCTGTAACTATAATAAAGCACTCTAAGATAAAGATACAGATATTTGGCAAAAGGCTATGAATTTAGAGATAAAATTTATGTATTTTAATTAGGTCTAAGAATTTGTAGAACCACCTAAAGGGATAAAACCCATCGAATGTAAATGGATCTACAGGAGGAAGAGGAGCAGATGGAAAGATTAAAACCTTCAAAGTTATGCTTGTTACAAAATGATTCACTCAGAAACAAGGGATCGATTATGAGAAAACTATTTTACCAATAGCCATGCTTATGTCTATCTAAATTCTCTTATCCAATGCGGCTCATTTCGATTATGAAATTTGGTAAATGGATATCAATATAACTTTTCTTAACGGAAGGCTTGACGAGTGTATCTATATAATATAACCGAACGGTTTCATAGCGAAGGGCCAGGAGCACATGCTGTACAAGCTTAACAGAAATATCTATAGACTTAAGTAGACATTGAGATCTTGGAATACTCAATTTGATCACGCCATAAAGTCTTATGGTTTCTATTAGAGTCCAGATGAGTCCTGTGTGTACCAGAAGCGTGATAAAAGCGTGGTGGTCTTTCTAATACTTTATGTAAATGATATCTTACTCATCGAAAATGATGAGGGGGTGTTATCTTCGGTAAAAGTATAGTTATCTAGACAATTCGATATAAAGGACTTGGGAGAAACCAATCACCTCCTTAGGATCAAAATTTTGCGATATCGAAAATAAAGGATGTTGGGCTTATCACAAGCAAAGTATATAGATGATATTCTTGCTCGTTTTAGCATGCAAGATTCCAAGAAAGGGATTTTTTCTTTCAGGCATGGAATCATTATATCCAATGATCAGTGTCCAAAGACACCAAATGAGATAAAAAAGATGAATGCGGTTCCTTATGCTTCGGTAGTAGAAAGCCTAATATATGTTATGCTTTGTACTAGACCTAACATTTGCTTTACCATTGGTATGGCTAGCAGATATCAGTCTAATCCAGGACAGAAGCATTAGATTGCTGTAAATAATATAATTAAGTACCTAAAAAGGATTAGAGATTATATATTGGTTACTATGCAGAAAATCTAGTACGTTTGGGATACACAGACTCAGACTTTCAGTCAAACAAAGACGCTCGTAAGTTTACCTCAGAATATGTGTTTACCATGGAAGGTGGAGCTATAAGTTGGAAGAGTATCAAGCAGTCTTGCATTACTGATTCCACCATGGAGGTCGAGTACTAGGCAGCTTTTGAAGAAGCCAAAAAGGTCATTTGGCTCATGAACTTTCTGTTGGATCTAGATGTGGTGTCTTCAGTTCAACCGGCTATTACACTTTATTGTGATAATAGCGAAGCAGTTGCAAACTCGAAAGAGCCAAGAGTCCACAAGAAAGAAAAACACATTGAGCGTATCACCTAATATGAGAAATTGTAAAAATAGGTAATGTTGTTGTGATCAAAATTGCATCAAAGGACAATCTTGCAGATCCTTTTACAAAGAGCCTACCAGTTAAAACTTTTGATAATCATGTAGAGGGCATAAGAGTCAGATGTATGACAGCATAATTTTGAGTATAAGTGGGTGATTGTCAGGGTTGTATACTAAAAATTATGTATTTTATTTGGTTTTAGTATTTAATTTTATTTTTAATAAAATTATTTTTTTATTTTATGACAATCTTAACGAGTAATGAATGCAATATCATTTTTTTAATATTATGCATGGTTGTCATTTATTCTATACAGTATTTAATCTAGTGTATAGAATACGATTTGTACACAGAAGATCAGATTATCGATTCTTACAGAATATAAGTTTTTGTTCACAGTTTACATAGAATTGGACAAACCATCGGTATGATTGTAGTACAAAGTTTTAGTAGATCTGTCTTGGTTGCGGGGAACAGATAATAGCGTCATCTAATATTCCGGCTCTTTGTACTAATACACTGTGTGTATTGAACTAGACACATTGAAAAAATTAATTTTATACTAATTATATAAATTAATTCACACTCCAAGATTATTATAAGAGCCTATACTTTTAATCTAAAAATAATTATTATTTGTGTATATTTAATATTCGTTGTTTTTATTCATTAGAGGGTGTGATCTTTTATGAGTCAATAGTCCTGGTGAGTTAGATAGCAGTATTAATTATATGGTGAATATTAATTATTGACAGAATCCACATCCCGATTGTTCGGGATTGACGATACCCACTTAAGGAAACTTATAAGTTTTGATCAGGTTAAACCCTAAACCCTAAAGGTAAATTTTATTATTCGGTCGGTAAATAAGTTAAGCAAAAGGATTTAAAGAATTTTATGAGGTCGTTTAAATTAAATTGTCAGTAATTAAATTTAATTGACGAGTATTGAGAATCTTAACGTGGGGAGATGAGTTAAGCATTTAATAGCATGTGCTCGAATAATTGATTTTGAGAATATGGCTGGGAGTGAAATTATGGTTTCTTTAGTGGTATGAATTGTAATTTATGTTTTTATAAAATTACCTCTAGGACATGTAGATTTTCATAATTACATTAGAAATCCAAGTCATATTTACTCCGCAAGTCCCTACTATAGCCCTATATATATGCGGTTATGCTAAACATAAATCATAAATCGTCTTTCAAGAATAGGGTTTCCATGTATTCCCTATTGTGATTAGTTTAGCAGGTTTAAGTTGGTGAAGGATTGTAACCCACTCTACATTCGTGACTCACATCGAAAATACAATAGAACGCTTGATTGGTGCTTCAACTCAAAAGATTTACATTCGTGGTTGTTGCAGTAACCGAAATCAATCTACTAGATTTCGAAAGGTATAATCCCGAATCTAACTTTGGGAGTATAGATTTTATTTTGATCGTTCGACATCAAAAATTTTTAATCTGGAGCTTGTTTCGGCGATTGCCCATCTAGTAACTTTTTATCGAAAAATAGTATTCAAATCAATAATTTTGGTAATTTGCCTCCAACAATTCCAACCAAACTGTCTCATAATCCGATGTGGATAATGGAAAGTGGACTATCGTATGTCGATTAGTAGCACACCGAATAATCCATGGTAGTCAAAGTCATGGTATAGATCGGCCAATAGGAACATTGCCAGGTGATATCTGTCCTCACCAGCAAAGAAGGATACTGTCTCTAAGCTGCCTCAGTGGTGCATATCGGGTAGACAGGGCGATGAACGAGAGCAGTAGCACTGTACCTATTTGTGACTGATTTCTGTATAAGATTCACTTTCTTCATCAGCCAAATCTGCAAAAAAGACAAAGAGGTAAGAGCTGAGAAAAATCAATAAAAGGAGATATATGAGAGAAAATAAATAAAGGGATCAAGTAAAAGGAGAGAAAAGCTGTAAAAACTGATAGAGATAAAGCAAAAGGAGATAAGAGTGGTAAAAATAGAGAGGGGAGGTGACTGCAAGCGTATATTCAATTATGCAAAAATGGCCAACGAGAATTACAAGATAAACGGAGGATATGATGATGAGCTCTTGAACCCCGAACCTGAACTGGATGAAGGGGTAGAAGAGGATGTAGGCGATTGCGGCAGTCATGATAACGGGTTCTGGGAACTCGAACCTAAATTGGATGAAGGGGTAGAAGAAGGTGCAGGCGGCTACAGCGGTCATGATGATGAACCCTCGAAGCTCGAGCCTGAACTAGATGAAGGGGAAGAAGAGGCCGGATAGGAAATCGAGAAAGCACCCTCGTAAGACATCAAAGTACACAACGAAACACAAGTGAGCAGAGGATTTTGGATACTCATGGTCTACAAACCAACATGAATGCACTCATAATGGTTGAGTTGGGGTGAAACTGGCCCACTTGAGGATGCAATGGAAGGGCCCCGACAGAAGCCCGGGAGGTAGGTGAATTGATTATCGAAGACTCGTGGAATGGGAGGTGATTAATCTGTAAATATGCTCCTTTGATGAGAGAGAGTTATGTAAGATTATGTGTTTATGACGGGTCGAAGGCAGCATGTTTTCAACCGATAGTGGGATTTGAAGAAGTAGAAACACTAAAGGACATACCAACAAAGGATTACAAAAAAGGAAGAGTTATGGGTGTTACCTAAAGAAGTAGAGGACTGCCAGCAAAGGTAGTGGTCGCACCCTGATGAACAGCATCCACGTCAATTAGAGTCTCGACAAGCACCATCGGGATAAAGTCTTTTTCGCCCACATCTGACCCACAATGTCAACTAGCTGTAAGTTGACTCGCCTATCATAAGAAATGGGGAGGTAATGAGTAGGTAGGTAGAAGCACAGGGTATAACGGTGCCGTAACTGAAAGCCGAGATCATCGAGGTCGCCAATGGGACATAATCTATGTATAATTTGAGGAATGTCGAGGTAATAATCAGGTGTCAAGAGAAAAGCCTCCTTCTTGGACAAGTCACAAAGTCGTATCACGTGTTATCGACTAGAAAGGAATAGAATTGGTACTGTAATTACTTTCTGCGGAGCAAAGTCCAAAATGGTAGTAAACTCTTCTATAGTGGGGCATAATTCTTCAAGGTCAAAGTGGAAAACATGGGACCATGGATCCCATAGATGTTCAACGGCTCTCAGTAATGGCTCGTTGATCTTGACAATTCTCAGAAAGAATAAAGAGTTGATACCAAAAGACTCAGAGTAGAGACGTTCAATAGCTGAAAACTCCTCTATCCATGCGAAAAGGAAGCTATGAAAAAAGGTCATTATGTTGAAAGGGACGAGGAGTGAAGAGTCCAAGTCCACCTTTTAGAAGGCACGAAGAGGCTAGGCACCAGAAGGCTCAAAAAAGTTCAAGATTCTCGCGACCGCAACCTTCGGAGGTCGCAACCGCAACCTTCCGTACATAGCAATAAATTTTGCCTCTGTGTGACCATGTCCTTTCCCTTGTAATTTCTTGCGACCACAAGGTCCAAACCCTATGCCCGTAACCTTCGAAGGTTGCGGGTGTACCTTCTTCATACACTTTTTGTACCTTTTGCTTTTTTTCCTTTATACTGTTTGTTTAAAATTTTGTTGCTTTTTGGGCAAGACATCCATTTTATTAAGAATAAAAGTAAATTCTTGTAAAATTTAGCCCGTGACTTGGGACTTGTATCATGCATTGTACAAATAAGGCAGTAATAACAATAAAGTTTTTCATACAAGACTATATAAGTAGAAAGGTAAAGTGTATGTAAAGTGCAGGGGCACCCTGGCCCATCAACAAATGAAACTAGGGCATGCAAGCCCAAAAAACTCAATGTATCAGAATGCATCAAGAACTGTGGAATGAATAGAGTCAGTAAAGATATAAGGGAAGGGAATCTGTCATCCCCCTCTCTCTCGCCTCTGGTGAACTCGACGTGAAAGGGGAGGTACAGAAGGGCCTGCATCTGAGGGGCTGGCCTTGGACAAGTCAAACAGCTCTTCCAGGTCATCTCCGTCATCATCGTCGCTGCTAGAAGTGGATACGACTCTAGAACGACTCTGGGCTGAAGAAGTTGATCCATGAGTAGAGGCAGGCTGGGAGGAAGCACGGGACCCACAGCGTCCACCCTGTGCAGCATCTCGAACTAAAACTTTTGGCTATAAACAAAATGTAAAAGATAAGTGCGGGATAAGAATGCAAAAAAGAGGAGAAAAGAACAATAAAATGAATCAAGAAGATACTTACCACCTCGATAGCCACAGGGGAAAAAGCAATCCCGGCTGCACGAAAAGTAGCATCCTACGGATGAATCAAAGCCCTCATACCAGTGATCAAGAGCAGGTGATGATCCACCCATGCCTGGTTAACCTGCAAAAAAGAAGAAAGAGTTGAACAAAGTAAATAACAAGGATATGTTGAAAAGAAAGGCATCAGAACGAGACTAGACCTGAGAAGCATTCACTGCAAACTCTAAAACTGGTGGAATTGGGATGGGAATATTCACGGAGTATCCCATGACATAAGCGCTGAGCTTCTAAGGAACCGTTGAGGCACCCACACCCCCTCCAGCCGCTACACCGGCTCCCCAGCAACTCCTGCTCTTGTGCTAGCTGTGCTGGCAACCCCAGCTTCTGCTCCCGGCACAACTGCCGCCTCTTCTGCTCCTGCTCTCTTATTGGCTCTGCCAGGTCCAGCCAGAGGAACCTCTGTAACCCCGGGACGAGGATCCATTAGTCCTATCAGATGCCCTATTGCCCATGTCACATAGTCACCCGTGGGCTCCAACAAGGAAGATGCATGTGTTAGAGTTGGTATACTGAAAATCATATTTTTAGTATTTAATTTTATTTTAATAAAATTATTTTTTCATTTTATGAAAATCTTTATGAGTAATGTGTATATATTATTTCTTTAATGTTATACATGGATGTCCAATATTCTGTATAATATTTAATTTGATGTGTAAAGTACGGCTTACACACAAAAGATCAGATTTCAGGTTCTTGTAGAATATAAGTTCTATGTTCACAGTTTAGGTAAAAATAGACATACCATTGGTATGAAAATAACACAAAGTTTAAGTAGGCCTGTCTTGATTACGGGGAATAGATAATAGCGTCGTCTATTGTTCCGACTCTCTGTGCTAGTACATTTTGTGTGTATTGAACGGGATACATTATAGTAATTAATTTTATACTGACTATATAAATTAATTCACACCCAAGATTATTATAAATAGTGCGTATACTCTTAATCCTGAAAAAATTATTAATTTGCATATATTTAATATTCATTATTTTGATTCATTAGAGGGTGCGATCTTATATGGGTCTATATTTTTGGTGAGTTGGATAGTGTTATTATTTATATGGTGAATATTAATTATTGACGGAATCCACGTCTCGAAAGATCGGGATTGACGATACCCTCTTAAAAAAGCTTTTAAGTTTTGTCGGGCCAAACCCTGCAGGTGAATTTCATTATCTGGCAGTCAAATAAGTTAAGCGGAAAGGTTTAAAAAATTACAACATACCGATTAAATTAACTTGTCAGTAATTAAATTTAATTGGTGGGTATCGAGAATCTTAACGTGGGGAGAAATGATAACCTTGTAATAATAGGAGCTCAATGCAAGAAGGTCTTGAGATTATAGGTCATAGTGCATATATAGTTTTTTAGTGGTATGAAATGTAATTCAGCGTTTTATAAAAATTGCAGAAACAGTTGTTAATTTTTCATAATTACAGATACCGCTATGAGGTTTGCTTAATTGCAAAAACTATTGATACGTGTTTGTGTTCCACTATAAATCTTACTCATAATTACTCCATAAGTCCCTGCTGTAACCTTATACATATGCAGGTAGACTGAACTAGTTCCATAACTTATCTTTTAAGACTAAATCTGTACAGGTTCTGTCGGTACACATTCTTGATAAATTATAGCCTACCCTACATTCAAGAATTGTATAAGGAAATACAATAGAAGATTTGACAGGATCTTCAACTCAAATTCAAATCATAGTTAAAGATTCAATCGGTAAAACAGTATGCTTCTAAATTCACTTTAGATGCACGGGTTTTATTTTGATAATTCGTGATCAAAAATTTTATCTGATTCTCGTTTCGGCGTTTGCCCGTCCAGTTAATTTTTCAGATAATCGTTTGTAAAATAATAATTTTGACAGTCTTACCTCCAACAATTGATATTAGAGCCATTTTGTTTTTTTTTTACGGTTATCGGGGCTAGGCAATTTTTAGAACTATTGTTAATTTTTTTTTGCAAGTGTTCCAATCCCAATTTTATGGTCGTCATTTATTTTTCATATTTAATTGAACGGAGTGAATGATGATTATTCTTTTTCATTATGGGGGTTGATCGTGATAAATCGAATGTGAGCCTTCGGGACATAGAATCGATGTAATAGCTAGTTCTTATTTTTAAAATATTTATTTAGATTATTTAAGAATGTGTTGAATATATCTAAGAACACGAGGAATAGAGGCGACACCGACAGTGGTTCGGGCTTTTACAGGCCACGAATTGCGATCAGTTTTCAATAATTTTAAACAATTTTTTCTGGTGAGTTTTCAGCCGTATTTATAAATAAAAAATAGTAGTAAAAACATGTTAAAAACAGCAAGAAAAAAATACCAAAATAGCCCAGCACCGGCGGCTTTGTTGGCGACAGTTCGGCGGCGATTTTGATGATTTTTTGGGTTATTTTTTATACTATTTTTTGAGTAATTTTTAAGCATAAAATAACAGTAAAACATAGCTTCAAATAGTCCAAAAACCAAAAAAAAAATTGGGCCAAAAACATTTCTCAAACAAGCGACAAACAGTGACCGTTTGGCGACAGCAACCAGCGGCCCTTCAGGGCTGTTTTCGAAGCAACGTGTAGATAGATATTTGAGCTATTTTTTTTAAAAAAAATCAGCACCAAAGAAGCATCAAAAAAAGCCCAAACATGGAACAAAAATAGGTAACTGTAGCAGCTTTGGACTGTTTTTTCAGTCGTTTTCCAGGCTATTTTCGAGCAAAATTTTTGATAGAAAATCTTATTTTTGGAGAGTTTTCCAACGAAATAAAGTTCGTCAAAAATAGAGCTCGGATGAGGCGGCAGAAGCCGCCTGAAGTAGGCGGCCATGCGGCGATACCAGCGGCTTGTGGTGGCCGTTGGTTTTTTCTCTCTACCGATGCTATTTTGATGTACATACTGATATATCAAAGAGTATCAAGGAAGTCTGATACAATCACGACACAGAATTAGAGACGAACGGGGATTGATATAACTTATTCTCTTTGGGAGACTGAAACGCTTCAGCGTTTCACTTAAATCATAAAATCGAGATATATGGAATATATATATATATATATATATATATATATATATATATATATATTGTGTGGATGATTGCATATATGTTTTATTT
>JAULJZ010066118.1:0-13292 GCA_032270985.1 Heliamphora pulchella | reverse complement strand
TCTTCATCTACAGAAGGCACAAAATATCCTCTGCAATCAACTCCACATGCCAACCATTTCTTTCGATTACCATTAAAGTCAGTAGGTAAACACACAATCTGAAGTTTTCAATCTGATTTTTTACATTTTTAACAAATTGAAGATTGAACATCTTCTTCTTCTTCTTCTTCTTCATTTCGGTTTAAAATCGTAGATTTTAATCACACTATTGTCTGCTTTTCATTGGGCATTACTATTTCAATACTGCTGGTGGTGAATTTGTTACGTTTATTTCACCTTTTCATAGAAAGGGGTTTCATTTTCTCTCTCTATAGACTCCCTCATTCCTTCTCTATGTATGCGTGCATAGAGATATACAACGTTTTAACCTGATTTTTTAATTTTTTTTTTCAAATTTGTAGAAATGGGTTTCAATTTCTCTCTATATAGATATAAATATAGTTAATTATATATATATATATATATATGTACTGTGTTGAACTTTTTTAAAGTGAAAGATAAACTTTATGAACTTTGGTTATTTAATTTGGCAAACTTTGTACTCCTTCAAATTATTTTTTATTGGAAAAATAACAAGCATCTCCTTCACCTCAGCACATCAATTTTTTTAAAACTATTTGTCCTACTTCATCAGTTTTATAAGGTACGTTTTACATTTCAATTATTGCTCATATAATGTTTAAAGATTGCAAACATAGACTTAAAGGGTGTGGGTTTATGGATTAATGCCGCTGTTGAATTATTACATTGTTTTCTAGTTAAGTTTTTTTCATTTTATTTGTTCTTTTCTTTTTCGGCTCTTCTATTTAAATAGAATGTTGATAACTAAGTGAAACAATTAATTTATTTAAATTCATTTTTCTTTATTGCTTCCTGTAAAAAAACAAATCATCACGCCTTTATACTTGCGATTTTATTATGAAATGCAGTTGAAATATAAACAAATATATGATTTACCATCATATTATTTCTGTATGTCAGGACAAATAAATGATTTATCATCATATTATTTGTGTAGTTTTGTATAGAATGTTAAAATTAATTTGAATTTTAAGTCAAAAAACTTTAAACCTGGCTTAAAACTAGGAGCCAAACGAGTCCTAAATATGTACTCCTTTATATATAGATTTATCTATACTTTTATATTATCTATACTACCTTGAAAAAGAAACACTAAAATTAGATTTTTGAAGCCAACCAGATTTTTTCTTTCCAAATCTTCCCAATATCATTTAGTTAAATTCTTAAATTCTTTCCACTTAAAAGAGTGTTTAAAAGGGTAAAATAGTCCTAAACCACAATAACTTTCAACTTATCGGTTACCACTCCACGTTTCTCTCAAATACCAAATCGTTTGGCCAGTGCTCTAAATCTTTCTCCCGCTAGATTTTTAAAAAACCACATTGTATTCGTCTCCTCCACAATTGCAAGCAGTTATAATGATTCAAATAATCGAGATATGAAAATTAGAAAACTTTGCTTCTTTTCAATCGACTCCTCCAAGCACTAGACCACAATGATGACGATTCGACAGCACTGTGTTTGCTACTGCTCAATCCCATCTTGGCTGCACCCCCACCAATGTTTTCCAAGAACACCGTCCCCACAAAGAAAAAAAAAATCTTCACATCACAACCCAAAAAAATAACCCAAATTTCAAATCTAGATATTAAGGCATTGCTTCTATTTCATGCAACACATGTGGATCGTGCGTGCAGAGCAGTAGAGGATTTCAATCGGATCAGATTAATACTTCATGGATAAGAGAGAAAGTGAGTGAAAGGATTTGGGAAACTGTGTTTTGAAAAAATATTGATTTTTCAAGCAAAAGAATGAATGAATGATGAAAGGGAAGATTTAGGGGATGGTGTGTCTGGTGCAAGTTTTGGTGAGTTTCGCATTTTTCTAATAATTTAATTTGTCATCGAATTGTTATTTATATGTGGCTTTTTTTATTATTTTTAAAAAAAAATTAATTTTGATATACATTAAAAAAATTAATTTGATGGCTGACAAATTTAATTATTGTGCTTTATAAACAATAAATGCAAATTAATTATTAAACTTATAAAAGTAATTTGTTAAATCAAGTTGTACACGCATCGCGTGTACCAAACGCTAGTATGTATATATGTGTATATATGGTGATCTTTTAAACCCGGTGCTCCTTGCCCAGTCACCGCGATAATTTGTAAGCACAACAACAACAAAACCAGAAACGAAACAACTTATTGTTTTACAGAACTAAATCAGTGTAAAACTCAGTGAGAGAGATTAGTATAAAACCCAAAAAACATTCTTTTATTTACTTAATAAAAAAAATTGGCTTCAAGTTGGATTTTCATTGTTATCTTCATTTTTCATTTAAGATATATTTTTTTTTTAAAAAATACAATTGTTCGGTAAATGTGATTTTTTATAAAAAAAAATCTAACAATGAACCAACCACCTTTCGTGCGGCCTAAAACACCTTCTATTAAAATGATTTTTAAAATTTATTTACTTAATAAAAAAATTTTGGGTTAAAGTTGGATTTTTTCAATAAATTGTTATCTTAATTTTTCGATTAAAATATTTTTTTAAAAAAAAATACAAATGTTCGATTTGTATTTATTGAAATCTTTTTGCTTAAATTTGTTAAATTAATTTGAAAAATACTACGTTTTTCAAAATATATACTTAAATAACATTTGACCAGAATATCAGATATCTACATTTAAATTACTTTTAACAAATCAAGACATACAACAATACATGCTAAATTATACCAAGTAAATTTTTAACAATTCTATATACTATGACACAGCTATACACTAGCGTAAATTTACATATATTTATGATTTTTTTTCTCAGGACGATGACAAGAGTTTCTATGAAAAGTTAAGATTCCAGAATGTAACCAGTAGGTAAATTCTAATGTTAACTATTTGTACGTATTGCATCTTTGTGTTCTATTAATTTTATTGGTATCTAATTGACTATAATAACATTTATATCTATGCTGAGCTACTTTTTTTATATAGATTATAACAAATTTTATTGTTAAAAATTTGCACACTTCTAAATTATACAATTGACTCATTGTACATTATTTGTTTTTTCTCAGAATTCTTTTTTCTCTGGATTCTAAAAAATACAACTGCAAAATAATTTCATTGGATATTGTAGCTAAGAGGTAAATTGTTTTTGGGATTTTGTTGATAGGAGTGTAAATTTTATAAAAGTAATAAATATGAAGTGTTTTAATGAATTGATAGTAATGTAAATTAAGAGTTTTATTTTTTTATGCAAATTATTGTATAAGTTTTTTTTTAAAAAAAATCAAATCGAATTGCACATGCATTGCGTGTGCTGCTAGTTGAGCGAAAGGAAGGAGGAGAGAGATTTGAGAAGTCAACCCCGCACAGATTGTTTATTAGGGTTTGTAATTAGTGCTATAAAAAGAGGGAAAATAATGATTATATAATTACTTTTATAAATTTATAAATTATAAATTTTAAATTTTAAATTATTATGAAGGTATATTTGCAAAAAAAAAGTATGGCTACCTTCAAGAAACCAAAATATCCAATGTAATATTATAGATATAAATATTTAGTTGCCTTGTTTATTGAATAAGTGGAGTGGGCACACGTTTTTTTTCGTTAAGTGGTTTCAAAAGCCACTTGGCTGCAACTTTTTAAGACTCTTTTTTTGGTTTTTTCATTATTTTATGCATGCTTCTCTCTCTCTCTCTCTTAAATGATGAGTGCTTAAATAGGCAAATGGGGAAGTTTTTTTTTTTTAAACTTTCCCACCGTGGAGAATAGTGGTAGTCAGGTATGGTGATGGTGATTTTTTCTTAAAAAAAACACTCAGACATGCATTTTTTAAGTCTTTTTGTGGACTTTTTCCAAATCGTCTTAATGCATTAAAATTTGTCTTACGTTTTTTGCTTTTATCTAACCACTACATGGGAGAGAAAGTACATAATAGTTTTAGACTTTTGTTTGAGAGAGAGAGTAATCATAAAACTAAATTTAAAACTTAAAATTCAAATTATTATGAGGGTATATTTGAAAAACAAAATATTTGGTTGGCTTAAAGAAATCAGATGTTTGAATTTCCTTTATAATAATACTAGTAAATTGTCCGTACCTAAAAGCACTTTCCAACACAATCTGATCTCAAGACTAATTCTGACAAATTCATAACAAAATAATTATAAAGAGCAGCAAAATATTGAAAAACTTACTTTGGCAAAAAAATAAAAACTCCATACCACTAAGAATCAACAAATATGATTTCAATTTATATTAGGTTTTAAAAAACTATCAAGACAGGAATATAAAACCTAATGCCATTGTAAATATTGCACACAATTTGAATTCAATAATTAATTCAAGAGCATAACAGCCAATATTACAATGACTTAAATGGAAATTAAGGGATGGTTGTTCGAGTCTCCCATGTTTGTCATATTCCATTCTCTTTTTAGCATTAACATCGTAAGTAATTAATATGGTAAGCTTCATTGATAATCTCTCGCTAAAAGAAAAAAAGGTAACACCATATAATTGAGAATGAAAGAAAAGAAATTAACTTCACATAAGATTTACTCTAAGCAATTCACCGATTGGGAACACAACGAAACAAATCAAATTCACAAAAGAATTGCTCAATAACCCATTTGTGACAACCATTGGGTTTGGTTAAAATAATGAAAACAAAGTTGCCTCTCAAATGAAAAAGAGGAATCATGGTAATAGAATTAAAAGATAATAGTTGTAAAAGATTAAAATAGGAATCTACAGTTCTCGTTCAAGCTGGCTGAATCATTCAAGGCGCGTCCACATACTCCTGCACAAGAAGGGGGTGAGATACTCGCCTTTGATTATTACCGGTGGACCCTCCGATGATGAAGTCAAGCCAAGTTTTAGAGTGAGAAAGTTTAAGAGAATAATTTAACAGAATTTTTGCTTGTAAAATAGAGTGCATACCTTTGCCTTCTAGAGTATTGTCTATTTATAGGAAAAAATATACTTGATCTGCTTTGGGAATCCGACCCGACCCGAGCAGGTCGAGTTGTCCTCTCTCTTTGATTAAGACTCAGCTGTTAATCTGACGGTGACTTATCATTGTAATCATTCATATCTTTTTGCAAATTCCTTTTGTTATGTTAAACTGTCCGTTGGTACCCAAACCTAGTTTGGACTAGGTCAACTTTTCTTGACACCCTAGCCTCAGGGTTGGTTCACTGATCTCTTATCATGAGTATCACCCCTTGATAAGCGTATCATGGACACTGATTACCACGCATCAAGCTCCAAGCTCGGCTTTTGAGGTCTCTCAACATGCTGCTCGGCCATGGATACCAAATACTTTCTCTTCTGGATCTCGGCTAACAGTCCCTCTTCGAAGTTCAGGTTGGATCGCATGATTGAGGTTTGGCCCCACCTACCCGTGCACTCAAGCTCGGCAACCCTACTCCGGTGTTCGGTACCCTTTCCCCGAGCTAGGATGGACACACCTAAGGTATAGTTTCGCGGCTAAGTGGCCTGCGACGCTGTTCAGCATCCCACGTGGACACCAGGTGTTCCTGCTTGGAATTTGATCTCCCTCAATTGCCCCCATCATCTTACTGTTGCTTGGCTCCCCCGAGCTACTAGAAGGTGATGAACTGTCTTTCCTCGACTCGCTGCCAAGCTTTAGGTTAGGAACTTGTTGAGCAAGCTTTGCTGATGTATTGCCACCTGCCCTAGTTGTACGTCAACCGCCATTTTTGCCAAGTGGAATTTCCCTATGGGTCTAGTACCACACTTAATGCGTGCATTAAATGCTCATTGAATGCGTACAACGCTAGCTATACTTTGGGTACAAGAATGTCAGTCGTCGTTTTCCTTACATGTTAATCTTGCAAGTTTATGGCGGTTGGGGAGCTCGCCCTCTCAAGCCTGAGCATTGTTCCAGCTCGATTAATTCATAGTCCGTATACTTTTGTTGCACGGCTACACCAATCCAAGCTCCTTCCCTGCTCGGTTTCAACTGTAGCCTTGTATCTCGGGCTATCTTGCGCGACGCGCATTAATCTTGCATTTAATGCGCATGACGTAGTTTGCCCTATGTGCCGTAACCCTTGGCGCTTCATTTGAACGAAGGGTGGGGGGAGAGTATAAAAGGGGAGAGGCCCCTCTCTCTCCTCTCTTTACGAACCCTCAAATCTCCCCAAACCCTTGGTGATTTCCGATGCTATTCCGGCGGCTTTTCAGTTACTTTCATTTCTTTCTCCAGCAAACTTCATGTTCCAGGAATCCATCTATGCTAAGGTATTTATCCCATTCTTTCAATCCCTTCTCTTTTTTACATTTCTGCAAAGACATTGTCACCGTACCACTGCCATGGTGGCCATCAAAGCTTGGGTGGAGGCTGGGCTCCTTGCCTCTGCTCCCACCGCCTTGGCGCCACCATTGCCATTGCCGGCAGTGGTTGCTGTGCGCTTATATTCATATGTATATATATATATGTATGTACACGTACGCATGTATGAAAACATACATACATATATATACACACATATGCATAAGCATGGTAAACTGGAAAAGCCATCCTCACCATCAGTTTTTTACCCCCGAAGACGAAATGGGGCGCCTTGCTCATTATGTTGATACGCCAGAGGCTTTGACCGAGCTCCGCCGAGCTAGGGCCATTCCTGACGACGTTTCAATACGCCAGGCCACTAAGAAGACTTGGATTACTGAAGAGCTCGGGGCGGCTGTATTTCCCCTTGTGGCAGTCTTAGAATCCAGGTTGGAGTTTTCCCTCCCGAGCATTGTGAGGGAGGCATTTGCCTTCTACAAGTTGTGCCTAGCACAGTCTACCCTGAACGTTTTTTCGATTCTGATGGGGGTAGCTTTATTGAATCGCTACATGAGCATCAATCTTGGTGTTCAGGAGATTCAATACTGCTACTCCATCGTCGAGACATCCGAAGGCCACAAGAAGTACTACCTTAAAGCTAAGGAGAGCTGGAAATTGTGCTCGACTTGAAGAACTCCCACAATGGAGATCTAGAAGATTTTATCGGGGTCGGGGGAAATTGGCAGCTCGGACCTGGAGATGACGATCCCCGGCCATGGCTTTGCCCAACCAAGCTGGGATCCCAAGTACCCGAGCTTCTCTCCCTGTCACTTCATTTCGTTGTATTTGTTCATGGTTTACTCGGCACTAATGCATTCCTTTTCAGGTGATTACTGCAACACGACCGTCGTCTGGGATAGGAAGGACAAGAAGGACGTCAAGTTAATTTTGTGCACTTGCAACGCGTGCTCGATTGGGACCATGTCGTGCACTGCTTCAAGAGGCTGTTCAATGGCAAACCTATCCGCCTAGACGAGCTTGGGCACCGCTTAGTACCTGTCAAAGGACAACAAGGGGAGGATGCCGAAGGAGAAGCTCATCCGAGCACGGGAGCTTCCACTTCCTGGACATCAACATCTAGAACCTCCTCCAGTTGCTTTGGTTCCACCTCGAGAACTCAAGTCGTGTCGCAGAGGAACCTGGTGAACTTCCTGTTAGGGAACCTATCCTCCTCATCTTCATCAACGGCTCTACCTCCAGCCTCGACAACTGCTCCAACCATCCATGCTCCTGCACCAACAACTGCCCCAAGCCTACCCCCGACTCCTCTAGCTCCTCCTCCACCTCCTCCAGTGCACCAGAAGAGGAGGTGCACGGCTTCGGAGGTTGGCGGCCGCCAAATAAGAAGGCGTATTAACGGAGACCCGCCTGTTCTTCAGCCGAGCGCTGGAGTAGGAAGCTCAGAAGCAACCGAGGTACTTGCACCTCTTACTTTCTCCCCCACCTACCGTGGTAGGATCCCTCACCACTCGGGACTTGGTGCATGCCAACCACCAGGTGGCGTGGGCCTTAGCCAAGAGCCTCTGTCTCCCTCGGGACAAGGCCGACTACCAAGAGATCCCAGACGCATTCATTGCGAAGCAAGCCGCATAGCATATCATTGTGGTAAGTCTCTATTCTGAGCTTCAGACACTTAGAAGTTATTTTCAATTAACCTATCCGTGCTGACCTCTTTCTCTATGTGCAGGGCTTGCAAATGGGAGTTAAAGCTTCCGAGCGCTGCAGCCGCGTTAGGGAGAAATATGACGTTCTCCAGGTCGATGCCCTAAAGCTCGGGAAGATAACAAGGTCCTCCAAGCTCAGATTGGAGAGGCCGTGAAAGCAAAGAAAGACGTCGAGGTTTGAGTTACTCAAGCTCTAGATTTGGTAAAGGAGTACAAGGCCAACCTTGATTCAATCCTCGGGCAGCTCGAGGAGGCAAGGAAGGCTAAAAAGGAGTTGCTCAAGACCGTCGCCAACCTCAAGGAGCAGAACTAACAGGCTGCCCAGGCCAAGTACAACGAAGGCTACGACGCAGCGAGTGATGTGTACGAGGCTCAGGTTCGGAGCTTGCAGAACTCCCTGCTTAAACAGGGGTGGGATGCTGCCCTAAAGGCTGTCTCGGTGCCCGAGGACTCTCTTTCACAAGGAGGTGCCCTGGCTGCAGATTTGTGAGGTCGGCTCGCTATGATTGTACTCCTATTCCTCATTAATGAAGACAAACTTTTGTTGAGTCCTTGAGCAATGTAACTTTAGCCACTTTGCTTTTATTTGACTTCAAGCTCGAGCACCTGGTCCCTAGTCGAGCTAGGATCGGTATTTAGCTGAGTTAGAATACTTGTGCCCTGTGATGGCCCTTTACGATCAATGAGCACTTGGTGCCTGACCGAGCTAGGTCTTGTATTTATCCGAGCTAGAATACTTGTGCCTAGTGATGGCCCTTTGGGATCAACCGAGCACTTGGTGCCTAGCCGAGCTAGGTCTTGTATTTATCCGAGCTAGAATACTTGTGCTCAGTGGTGGCTCTTTGGGATCAACCGAGCACTTGGTGCCTAGCCGAGCTAGGTCTTGTATTTAGTCGAGCTAGATTACTTATGAGAACGTTAAACCATTTTAATCTGAAGATTTCTCAACAGAAGATGTAGAAATCTCGAAATTGCCACATTTTGAGATAATCATGATTTGTGCCTTGTAGCGACTAATCGGGTCGACAAGAGCCTTTATTGCCCAAGCTCGGCCCTTAGGCCAACTGGGACTTCTCTTTGCTTAGCCGTGTTAGGGCTTTCTTGCCCAGGCACTCAAAGTCAATAAGGACTTTTCCTGCCTAGCGGTGCTAGGACTTCCTTGCCCAGGTTTGACTCAAAGTCAATTGGGACTTTTCCTGCCCAGCCGTGCCAGGACTTTCTTGCCTAGGCTTGACTTGAAGTCAACTTAGACTTTTCTGCCTAGCCATGCTAGGACTTTCTTGCCCAGGCTTGACTTGAAGTCAAATGGGACTTTTCTGCCTAGCTGCGCTAAGGCTTTCTTGCTCAAGCTTGACTTAAAGTCAACTGGCACTTTTTTGTCTTGAAGTCAACTTAGACTTTTCTGCCTAGCCATGCTAGTGCTTTCTTGCCCAGGTTGACTCTGTCAACTGTGACTTTTCTGCTTAGCCGTGCTAGAGCTTTCTTGCTCAGGCTTGACTTGAAGTTAATTGGAACTTTTCTGCCTAGCCGTGCTAGGGATTCCTTGCACAGGCTTGACTCGGTCAACTAGGACTTTTTTGCCTAGCCATGCTAGGGTTTTCTTGCCCAGGTTTGACTCGAAGTCAACCGAGACTTTTCTTGAGACATTGTAAGGCTACATACACAAGTTTCCAAGACAGGTCCCTTTCATTGTCATCCCAAAAGGAATTTACAACTCGGGCCTTAATGATGAAACTTTCTTAAATTTTGAGCATTCCAAGGTCTTGGGATCTGCTTCCCCCCAAATCTTCAAGTCTGTATGTTTCCATGCCCACGATCGATGTGACCTTGTACTAGCCCTCCCTGGTCGGGCCGAGCTTGTCATCAAGAGGGTCCTTTGTGTTGAACAGGACCTTCTTGAGCACCAATTCGCCGACCTGAAAGTTTCTGTGGTTGACGCGCTTATTGTAAAATGTTGAGAGCTGTTGGTGGTAAGTTGCCAACTTGATCAGAACTCGCTCCTTCCTCTCCTCGGCTAGATCCAAGTCCCGAGTAATGCTGAGGTTATTGTTCTCGGACTTGAAAGTTTCAATTATGATAGTAGGCAGTCTTACTTCCATGGGGATTACTGCTTCCATGCCATAAGCCATAGTGAATGGTATCTCCCCTGTTGAACTCCTGGGAGTTGTGCGGTATGTCCATAGCACCGAGGGGAGCTCGTCTACCCACTTTTCCTTGGCTTTCTCCAGTCTTCTCTTGAGTCTTGACAGGAGAGTCTTGTTCGAGATCTCTGCTTCGCTATTGCTTTGTGGAAATGAAGGGGTTGAGAAATAATTCTTGATTCCCAAGCCCGAACAGATGATCTTGAACAAGAAGCTGTCGAACTGCTTTCCATTGTCTGCAACTATGGCGCGTGGGATGCCAAATCTGGTGATGATATTCTTCCATACAAACTTCTTAGCATCTACATCTTTGATATTGGTTAAGGGCTCAACCTCAACTCACTTCAAGAAATAGTCAGTTGCCACAATCAGAAACTTTTTATTTCTGGGTGCCTTGGGTAATGGACCGACAATGTTCAGTCCTTATTGTGCGAAAAGCCATGGGCTTGTGATGGGGTTGAGGTATTCGGCTGGCTGCTTGTGCAGGAGTGCATATTTCTGACACTTCTCACATTTTTTTGAGTATACCTGAGCATCCTTCCACATGTAAAGCCACCAGTAGCCCTGGCTAATAGATTTGTGCGCCATTGACCTTCCACCTGTGTGACCTCCACACATTCCTTCATGTAGTTCCTATAGGAAATCCTGGACCTTGTTCGGGTGAAAGCACAACAAATAGTGTCCTAAAAAAGATCTCCTATACAATTGACCATTAGGGGATAACCAAAACCAAGCAACTTTGTATTTGATCTTGTGGGCCTCCTTCTTATCTTCTGGGAGTTGACCGTCATCGAGAAACTTGATGACGGGATCCACACAGCTAGGTTCCTGGTCTTCTTGTATAGCACATATCTGCTGCGTCCCAACTTCAATGCTCGAGCTCTCCTGCTTCTGAACCTCTACTGTCCTTTTTAGCCCTAGCTCGGCTATTGAGGCCAAGGATGCCAGGGTGTCTGCATGGGAATTTCTCTCCCTGTTGATCTGCTCAATCTGCACTTCCTCGAATCCCTTGACAAGCTCGAGAGCTATGGAGAGGTAAGTGCCCATCCTGTCATCCCAGGCATTGTACTGTTCTGTTAGCTGATTTACCACCAGTTGGGAATCGCAAAAAACCTTTAATCTTCTGATGCCCAGGAGCTCGGCACTCCTGAGGGCGACTAGTAGTGCTTCATATTTAACTTCGTTGTTAGATGCTGAGAGATTACGGATCCTTCTAGAGATATGAGAACCACTTATGCCCTTGATCCTTTATGATTTGAAGCCCCATACGTGTACAACTTCCACGTCTGCATTTTTGCTTTGGATTCCTCATTTTCTACTTCGACCGTGCAGTCCATGTCTCATTCTCTTGTGCAATCACCTTCCCCCCATATCGGGCTCGAGCATGGTGGAGTCTGAATTGATCGGCGTACCTCGTCTCGAGAATTCTCTTATAAAGTCCGCAAGAACCTGCCCTTTGATTGCAATCCTCGACCTGAACTCGATATTGTACTCACCAAGCTCAACTCTCCATTTTGCTATTCTCCCCGAGAAATCTGCCCTGCGCAGCAAAGCCTTAAGCGGGTGTGCAGTCAAGACTATGATCTTGTGTGCTTGGTAGTGCGCTAGCTTTCGGGATGTCATGACCAAGGCAAGTGCGAGCTTTTTCAGCAGTATCTTGTTTCGGCGTCCAAGAATGTGTGGCTGATATAATAGATTGGAAGCTGCTTGGCCACGTCCAACCTGAGCAGGACTGCACTGGCCGAGTGCTAGATTACTACCAAATACATGTACAGCTCTTCCCTTAGCAGGGGCTTGGAGAGAAGAGGAGTCGTGTTCAGGTACTCCTTTAATCTTTGGAGTGCCTTGGCACACTCCTCCCCCTAAACAAAATTTTTGCCCTTTTTTAATAACTGAAAGAAAAGATGGCATTTATCCGATGATCGACTGATAAATCTATTCAGTGCTGCCGCCATCCCCGTTAGCCTTTGTATCTCCCTCACAGTTTTTGAGGGCTGTATGTTCTGTATTGTCGCTATCTAGTCAGGATCAGCTTCGATTCCTCGTCTGCTCACTAAGTGACCCAGGAACTTCCTTAACTACACTCCAAAAGTGCATTTTGAAGCGTTAAGCCTTAACTTGTAAGCCTTCAGCACCTCGAAGATGTTGTTCAAGTCGGTAAGATGGTCGTGCTCCTGCGCAATCTTGACCACCATATCATCTATGTAAATTTCAATGTTTTGACCCAGCATAGGTTGAAACATCTTTGTGACCAGCCTTTGGTAAGCTACCCCAGTGTTCCTCAAGCCAAAGGGCATCACCTTATAGCAATACAAACCTTGTGGGGTGATAAAACTTGTTTTCTCTTGATCATCTATGCTCAAAGCAATTTGGTGGTAGTCTCAGTAAGCGTCTAGGAAGCTCATCCTCCTGTGCCCGGCTGCTGAGTCCACCAGTTGATCAATCTTGGGTGGGGGAACGAGTCCTTCAGACAAGCTTTGTTCAAAACAGTGAAGTCCACACATACCCTCCACTTCTAGTTCTTTTTCTTAACAACGACGATATTGGACAGCCAAAGGGGGTAGTGCACTTTCCTGATCGCTCTTGCCTCGAGTAGCTTCTTAACTTCCTCTATTACAGCCTCTGAGTGCTAGGCCGAGGACCTTCTCCTGTGCTGGACGACTGGCTTATGAAATGGGTCAACACTTAGCTTGTGCTGCATAATCTCGGGGTCAATGCCCGGCATCTCGTAAGGTGTCCAGGAAAACACCTCCACGTTCGATCTTAGGAAGCCTACTGGGTCGGTTTCCTCATGCTCGGCCATACTTGAGTCCAGCAAGAAGAAGCGGTCTAGATCGTCCTCCTTTAGCACGACCTTCTTCAGTGGCTCTACAACTTTTTCTGTTGGTACTCTTCCAACATCCTCCAGAAGCAGTTTGTCCTGCATTTCCATCACGCAAACCTGCTTATCCTTGGACGAACTGGATTTTCCTCGGATAGCGGCCATGAAACATTACTTGGCCACGGTTTGGTCCCCTCTAATTGTCTCCACTCCTATTGAGGTCGGGAACATAAGGACCTGGTGATATGTCGAGGGGATGGCTTTCAACCG
>JAULJZ010066107.1:0-13292 GCA_032270985.1 Heliamphora pulchella | reverse complement strand
TTAAAACCATGGTCTCCAAAGACCCCACTTTTTGGATCCTTCCTTCTTCTTCTTCTTCTTTCTTCTCTCAAACCCTCTTCTTCTTCTTCTTTCTTCTCTCAAACCCTCTTCTCAAACCCCACTTTTTGGATCCTTCCTTCTTCTTCTTCTTCTTTCTTCTCTCTATATGCACGAAATTTTGAAGGGGATAAGAGGTGCTTGGGCTTGGTTTAAATAGAAGGAGGATAGGAAACACATGGGGGACAAGAAGTACACAAGGATGCTTCCTTTCCTTCACTTCAGTAATGAGGCTTTGAGTTTGATTTGAGTTGATGTGAGTTGTGATGGCTAAAATTCAGATATGGAGAGGCTAGATGTAGCTAGGGGGCTGATTGGGGGATAAAAAATCTGATTCATTAATCAGGGGGTTTGCCTTGATTTTTGTGCCCCTATTGTGTAAGAAAATGCATTAAAAGTTAATTTGATGTATTTTTTTGGGGTCTTTTTCTACTGAGACTTATTATTTTTGTATGTTTATAAGAAATATAGTATTTTCATGTATCATTATGGTTTTCATAGAAATTAATTGAATAGATGTAGTTTTTTAAGTCAAATTAAGCTATTTTGACAACATAGGGCTTTTTAACTTATTTTGTTGTGTATGAACTTCAATAATAATTTGTTTTCTTTTTTTGACTTATAATACTACATTATTAGATATATTTCTTGTCCAACAAATTTGGGATCATCATAATACTTTATTTAATGCATTTCTCATCATTTAAAGCTAAAAAAGATGAAAAAAGTCACTTTTTGGCACACATCCCAAGGTGGTTGGCCACTAAGGGGAATTTTTGGCATTTTAATGTTATTTTGTCTTTTACTACATAATTGTACTTATATCCTTGATTTAAGGAATCCATATGTCAAAATTTGAGTTTTTAAGGCTTTTTGCTGTACTAGGGGCAAAACGGTTATTTTACCCTATTTGTGAGAATTTTTTATTTTTAATTTATTATTTCATGATATTTACTTTATTTAGAATGTTAGGAGACTCTCCAGGTGTTAAGGTTTTGTTGCCCGAGTTTTGGACCTTTTTAGGATTTTCGGGCCGAACTTAGGGTTTTCGATTCGAGTTAGGATTTTGAACTACTTCCGTGTTCTATAGCCTTGTGAACTATCTGTCACTAGCACTGGGGTCAGAGCAGGGTCATTACATGGATAGTTATCAATAGGGTTGTTACAACTAAGGTCTGTACCGGGTCGTTACAAAATACATTAAATGTCATATTTATGTTTAAACCTTGGTTTTTTGGTTAAAAAGTATGTGTTTTGATTTTCTTGATTTATTATATTATATGACTTGTGGTTTTATGGTTTTCAAAGAGGGTTTTGAAAATGGTGGATTTTTGTGAAAATCTCGACACTTGGTGTTTTGGAGGTTTGAAGCTAATTCTCGGGGTTGAGTCTCAGTTTTGCAACGTTTTATTAAAAACGAGAAAAAACACTTTGAAAATGTTTTGTTGATCTCCATGTTGATGGATGGATCTATATTTATACATGTTTAATGTATAATTGGGAGAAATATTTTTTCGTAGTCGAGCTATGGGTTGGTTTTTAAATGTTTTATTGAGATGTGTTATCATTTTCATGGTTATGAAATCGATATGATGATATGTATGATGATATTTAGTACATGGGCAAGTTCGTACTTCTATTTGTGAATCATACAGCATTTTACATATTTGGGGCATGTATAATGTCCTGCGGTGAAAGACCGCTAAGAATTGCATATGGGAGCATGTATAATGTCCTGCGGTGAAAGACCGCTAAGAATTACATATTGGGAACATGTAAATGTTCTGCAGTGAAAGACCGCTAAGAGTTGCATAATGGGTTAGTATTATCTCACAGTGAAAAATCATGAAAGTATACGACATGTATATGAATATAATTGTGTATGTGTGCATGTGCGCGTGTTTTCCTCGGCTGTGTGTGTTCCGAGTGAAAAATATATTTTCTCTTTTCTCGGTGTGTGATTTGAGTGGACAATAACATTTTGGGTTACTGCTTTTCTTTAACTGTGAAAACGTTATTTGCATTGTTGATATGCATGGTTTTAAGGATGGGAACTTGGGATTTTATGATGTAAAATCGTTTTGAGGCTCGTGTTAGTCTGATGAAAAACTTGTGATTTCGAGACGAAAAACCTTTTTGGACTTTGTGGTTGAGTTAGCTCCCACCATATGATTACATATCCTGCTTTACAGCTTTATAGTCCGTTTCTATTGGGCTTCGGCTCACGGTGTGGAATTTTGCTGTAAAACTTTTTTCAGGTAAGCGTGGTCCTATAGGTTGACCCGGAGGTGCCCGGAGGTGGCTGATGACAAGACCCTGTTGTCTTGTTTTGTTAGGTAGTTTATACCTTTCTGTATATGTTTCATGTTTAGAGATAACATGTTGTAAGACATATGTAATTCTTATGGATGTACGCATGTTTTAATACTTTCGAGAGAACCTTGGGTTGACTGTTGTTTTCTGTAGTTTTTACTACGTTTTTCGTTGTTGGGTTCAACGGTTTACAAATGGGATTTTCAAATAATTTATATTTCATTTAAACTCTTGTGCTTTGAGGAAGATTTTTGGAACGGCCTGAGCTCCTTTTAAAATGAAAATAATTTTTTTATCCAAAACATGTATTTTATTTTTAGAGGCTTGGCTTATGGACTGTAACTGTAGTCTCTTGGCTATGCTTTTAAATTAAATAAACCATCGGTAGTATGTTTTACAAAGGTTTTAGCCTCGTCTTGGCTTTATGATTTTTCATCCGTGGTGTTGGGCGGTTTTGGTGGTTGGTCTGAGGCTTTTCGCGTGTCCCGGAGTTTGGGGCGTGACCGTGTAGGCTTTTAAGTTAAATTAAGCTAGTTTGACAAGATATGACTTTTAAACTTATTTTATTGTGTATGAATTTTAATAATGATTTGTTTACTTTTGTTAGCTTATAAAACTATATTATTATGTATATTACTTATTCAATAAGTGTTGGATCATCACAATACTTGATTTGATACATTTTTCATCTTTTTAAGTTTAAAAAAAACAAAAAGCTGCTTTTGACACAACTTCCAAGGTTGCTGGCCACTAAGGGGAATTTTTATCATTTTTGATGTTATTTTATATTTTGTTACTTAATTGTACTTAAATCCTTAATTTAGGGTGTTCATGTATCAAAATTTAGATTTTTAAAATTTTTTATTGTACTCGGGGCAAAACGGCCATTTTACCATAATTATGAAATTTTTTAATTTTTAATTCATTATTTCATGATAATTACTTGATTTAGAATGTTGGGAGATTCTCTGGGTGTTAAGATTTTGTTACTCGAGTTTTAGACCTTTTTAGGGTTTCTGGGTCAAACTTAGAGTTTTCGAGTCGAGTTTGTGTTCTATGGTCTCGTGGGCTATCTGTCACTAATACTTAGGATTTGGACTGAGTCTTTACACAGGTCATTATCAACCAGGTTATTACAACTAAGGTCCGAACTGGGTCATTACAAACTACCCCACTTAAACAAATTTCATCCCCGAAATTTTGTCCCGAACTTCATCATGTGAAAGGTTGGGGATAATTTACTTGCATCATTTCTCTTCAAACTTGGGCCCTCGTTTACTTGAGTTTTTCTTTATTGAGGGTGTGGATAGGGTCGGGCTTTACGCTTAGTACCTTGAGTAATGGTTGTTTTGTCTCGCCAAAACCTTAAACCGACTATTACAACAACTTTCAAATGTAACGTTGCATACTTATGTCATGGGATTATTGACTAGTGACGCGTTAACCTAAAGCCTTGTCCTATAAGTGTCCTCTCTCTCGTAAAGATGTAACAAATCTAAACTAACATACATCCCCAAGTTGCGAATACGAGCATACCTCTAATCATCGACAAAAGGTCTGGCAGCTTGGATATGTTGTTGGTGCCCTTCCGATTGAGGTTGCGGTTGTTTCCATTGCTGTAGTTGATTTTCTCAGTTCTCCTGTCCTAGCTGTGGACATTGTGACCTTTTGTGCCTGGACTGATCGCATTCATAGCAAAGCTTTACCTTTGTAGGTTGACCCCTTGCTTGCCTTAGTCTGTCGGTCGGGTGGTACGGCTTTTTGGGAATAAATTCTCTATTGTTCTTCAGTGGTCCTCCTTGATTAGTACTCTCCTTTCTCTGACTTCAACATTTTCTAGAGTCGGCCAAGTCTGTTTTTGCCAATAGGGCTGCTTGTACTACTTGAGTGTAAGTCGAAAGCTGTAAATAGATAACTCTAGTTCTGATGGAGGGTTCTAGACCCCACTCGACCTTTCGTGCCCTTCATTCTTTGTCAGGTATGATTGTCGCAGCAAATTGGCTCAACTCTTCGAAGCGGTTAACGTACTGGGTTACTGACATAGATCTTTGTTTTAGCTCTAGAAATTCTCTGACTTGTCCCTGTTCGGAAGGGAGCTGGGAAATACTTTTTCAAAAATAATTCTTCAAACTGATTCCTGGTTAGAGCTGCTACATCTTGGGTGTTGTGAATCATAGACCACCAGTAGTCGGCCTCTCCTTCCAACAAGTGTGCTTCTAGAGCTACTCGATCGGCATCGGTTTGCACTCCCATGGAGTTAAATAACTTCTTGACAGCTCTCAGCCATTCTTCGGCCATTCTCTGTTCAGCTCTCCCTTGAATGTAGGGGCTCATTGTTTTCTAAGTTCTGATATGAACCATGCCCTATCTCGGATGTGAGGACGGTTAATACTGGTGGCAAGCTCACGCAAGACCTAGGCTAACCCTAGCGCTTGTTCGTCTATGGGTCCATCTGTTGGCAGTTGATGGTTAAGTCATCTACCTGCCATCTGAATAAAGAGGGAAGGCGTTGCGGCTTGTGAGTCACCTTTTTAAAATCCTGATTATCTTTAGATTTTGGGATCTTGTGGAGTTAATTTAGGACTTATTCATTTGTATTTCATAACATTCAAGTTTGAGTACATAATCGGTCGAGAATACAAGTTTTTTTAGAACGATCGCAAAGAGCGAGACACATAACACATAGGGGCCCAACCAGAATAGGTGTGGATAAACCATCGGACTTTGACTGCGTAGTCCCACATTACTTCCAAGTTCCATAGCATTTCCGTTGCACTTGCACGTTCCACACTCCTATGGGTCCTATGCAAGCGTTATCAATGGTAGCAATAGGAACCTCCGTGTAGGTCCTCATTTGAGATGTTGCATTAGCCCCTACTTAGCAGTTCTCGTAGTTAGGGTTATAGATCTTCAAAACACGTTAAACTTGAATGTTGACAGATATTCTATGTTATAACTCTTGGTAGAGATCTACTTTGCGACTTGATGATGCGCTAGGTGGTTCTTCTGAGGATGTGCACGATCCGAGTTTTTCGTGAAAGCGTTAAACTCTAATAACTATTGTTTCTCATCGATCTTGGTCTTAGGAGAGGAGACCTGAGGTGGCGAGTGGTCAAGCGTCTAGCCGAGGATTTTGAATGATGTACTAGACTGTACGATATGTGGCTAGGGGTTAGAACGGCTTAGGAAAGATGAACAAGTCATTTACCGAAATTCAAGGAAAGATTTCCATATGGTTTAAAAGATATGCTGGATGAGGTCAAATGGTCACGGTTAAGGCAGTCACTGTTGACACAAATTAAGTGGTCATTTAGGGTTCAAATATAGGTAAAACAAGGGGAGAACAGTGAACAATACTTAAACAAATGTCCTTGGAACTAATCCAGTACGATCAGATTCTGATAAAGAGATGTTAAGCAATGAGTAGCCAAACTAGATATTTGCCTTGAAGTTACGTCAGCCTAACATACTTCAATTCAACCATCCAAGTCTACTTCTCTGGTAAGGATTTCAAGAGTGTACAAAGAATTCACAAATTCACCGCAATAGATTGTGGTTTCAGAATCGAGAGAAAATGAACGATGGAAAAAGATTTTATCAATATCGAATGTTCAAAATGGGTAATTAACAAAAAATGATATCGAGTTCTACAAAAGAAGAGTTAGTTCAAGGGTGATGGTTTGAATCGGAGGAGAATCAAATGCGAATACCGGTCATTATCGAGGCACAAAAACTTGAGGACAAGGGTATTTTTTAGGATTGAATTTCTGATAGAATTACCAATAAGACTTGGGTACATAAGGGTTATCGACGAACGACACTTGACGGTATCGTTGAGGATCGATGATATAAAAAGGAAGAACATGCAAAAGAACTTTAAAAAGTTGACACAAGGGCTTAGGGTAAATGAGAAAATGACTTACAAAGATGAGGTTGTGGGGTTCTTATAGTGTCTCTCGAGGTGATATCTAAAACTTATCTTAGTACGTACTCCTATCTACCCCTCTTAAAATAAGATAACTCGTTGCATGAATCTCTGATGTTCGATCTCGATGCTCTTACTCGTCCTTTGCATGTAGATTCCCTACTGTCTCTGATCTCGATAACGTCCTAACACGACTCGCTATAAGATTTAGACACAATAGATTTTAGTTCTTAAAATATATAAATAATAATAATAATTAATACAATGCATCCTATAGAGCTCCAACGCGACAGAACGAATGGTTTCCATAACACAAGGCCTGAAGGTTCACCAAACATGGGCTCTGATACCAACTGTGACGCTCCGTTCTCTGGGCACGTCAGGACATACATAAATATAAATAAAGAGATATTCTAGCCATTCATTCATATTTACATATCATAAATATTACATCTTTAAGAGTTTTAAACTGTTCAAAAGTACATAGAGAATACAATTTGAAAAAAGATTTATAAAAAAAAATTACAATAACCACAGGGAAACTAATCAAAAAGAACAAAAGGAGAAGACTGGAATCTTCAGCAAGCGTCATCAGGATTCTCCTGCTCCTGGAACTCCTACAGGTAATCGTAACTTTTCTCTCCTACGAGGATCTCCTTTTGCAAAGATATCATCTTCCTCACCTGTGGCACGAATGCCATAAGCCAAAGCCCAGTAGAAAAATACTATAAACCTTTTACCAATCTCACGGCACAAAATTTACCACAACGCATACCAAGTAATACTTAAGCACACTTTAAAGTCAAGGAGACAGATAAATTAATGACAGGAGAGCAGATAAGTCAATAAACATGAGTATGAGATGCCGTGTATGCAATGCAAGTACATTTGCCCAATCCGATTTTAAATCAACCAATCGAATTTCGAGTGGCACCTTTATGTTCCAGTATGTTAGGCTCCCATATACTAATGTTCCCGATCACGGCGGCATATAGTGGGCATTCGGTTCAAGATGTGGCACGACTCAGGACGTAATACGGCTCGAGATGTACATGGCCTAAAGTCATTCACACCTAACACAATAATTCGAATGGCACCATTACGTTCCCGTACGTTAGGTTCCCATACGTTAGTGTTCCCGATCACTGCAAATTATAACGGTAGTTCGGCTCAAGACGTGATACGACTCAGAACGTAACACGGCTTAGGACATATACGGTCTAAAGTTAACATATCCAATGCAACAATTTGAATGTTACCGTTACGTTCTCGTACGTTAGGTTCTTGTACGTTAGCGTTCCCAATCACCACGACTTATAGCAACGGTTTGGATCAAGACGTGATATGGCTCAGGACATAACATGGCTCAAGACGTATATGGCCCATTGTCGACACCCCCGATCAACTAGGACTTACAAATCAAGAATAAACGGTCTATCTTCCCCCACGTCACCCATATCAAGATACAACTCACAGATATACAAGAGGTAACCCATAAGATGTCTTCAGTACCATAATCACAATGCTCATGGTATAATAACTTATATTCTGATATACAACTAACAATGGCATGATATGCAACTAAGCATGAAAAATTATACTTCCCAACATAGCATATGGTACAACTCATTAAAGCACTAAGTACAAGCACTTAAAGCATAAGTCACAATTCTCAAGACGTGGTTCAAACTTTAAAGCATGAATTTTAATCATCATATAATCACTCTAAACATTAATCATCCAATTTGAATCAATTAAAATATATACTTCAAGTCCCACAATAAAATATGTCACCACACACTTAATACTTTATGGGTAAATATTCAAGTGTCAATTTAAAAAGAACAACAGTGTTTTGGCGTATCTAGACTTTGAGTTAAGTTCTAATTTTTTGTCACCACTTTGATAGAAATATTCCCTACAACTTTTATGTTTAACACTAGGGCCAAAACTTAAGACAAATGGGTGAATAAAGTATTCTAATAAAAAATGGTTCAGTACTTTCCTCAAAATTTTACCAAAAATAAGTCTCTATTGGTTTCGATTTTGGGGAATCAAATCAAATCCAAATGAGCCTATTTTTGGGAATGTTCTATTTAAACATGTCCCCTACAAGTCTTATTGAGGGTGCTAGGAGTGGTTGTTTGGAACAAGTTGAAGATTTAAGCCATTTTGTAAAATAGGTTCTGTCAGCCGCCAAACCCTCAGCAGAACCGGTTTTGGACAGAGAGTTTGAAACATGTTTTAGGGACGTTCCCGATGTATCTAGGTCTGAGTTTTGGATAAAAAGTAGTTTAATATGTTACCTACAATATTCATCTAGACCACTTTTAGAGTATGTCACTAAAAATAGGGAGTTTTAGCTATACAAAAATATGTGACAGAAGTGTCCTTTAATGACTGAACCACAACAGAGAGTTTTAAAGGGGTTTTGACCTATCAAACCTCAATATGTTGTGCTCTTTTTTGGTGGGTTGTTAGATATATATGTTATCTACAACTATTATGTTTTGGCCAAAGCTCGGATCCCATTGTAAACTTGGGTGTTTAGGTTGGAATTATCGACTGGTTGAAAAATGATACACTTTGGTAGAATTGCAATATCTTGAGTTCTACTCACTCAAATCAGTTTAAACCAACTTTGGATGAAAGATAACACAAAAATATAAATTTGAACATAAAAAAATTCTTAGATCAAGTTTCTACGTTGAGTTATGGAGTTCCAAATATCAGAGCAGAAACATTCAAGTTCTCAAAAAATCAGGTCCTTTTATGTTCAAGTCTCCTACTTATGATATGTCAAGGCTTTGTCTCATTTCTTTGCATTCTTGTGTTTTAGACATGAATATCAAGGTTCCAAAATAATTTTAAGTCATAATACTAAAAAATAACAACACACAGCCACATCTCATATCATTTAAAAACATAACAGCCCCTATTTCTCAACTACAATGCCTTTTTGGTTTGTTTTCGGTTCTCGATTTTTAAGGTGTTTAGAGAGATGTGTTGAGGAATGTTTTGGGTAATATTAGACATAGGTTTAGAGATCTTACTTACTTGTTTGAGGTCCTAGAAATGGTGGATGACTTGTAGGACTTAGCTTTTTGATTCCTTGGTCTCCAAACACCTTTTTCTTGGATCCTCCTTGCTTCTTCTCCCTTTTTCTTCTCTCAAACTTGTAGAGCTCCTCAAGAACACTCAAGACTTGGTTCTTTCCCTGACTTGGCCGAATGGTGTAGAGGATAATGGAGGTGTTTGGCTTGGTTTTACATAGGAAAAAAGCTAGGGAACAAAATGATAGCACTTAAGTCCTTTTTCTTCTCATATCACAAGGGTGACTTGACATGGTGCAACTTTTGAAGGATAGAAATCAGATTTGGTGGTAGGGAAGTCAGCTAGGTTCAATTTGGGAGACAAAAATCTGATTCCGCATCAATCTTGGGGTTTTACCTTGGTTTGCATGCCATTTTATGCAAGAAAATATTTTAAAAGTTAATTTGATGTATCTTTTTGGTATTTTTTCCCACTGAAAGTTATTATTTTGGTATGTTTATAAAAATTTTAGTATTTTTATGAATTATCATAATTTTTCTAGCAATTGATTAAATAAGTGTAGGCTTTTAAGTCAAATTAAGCTAGTTTGACAGGATATGGCTTTTTGACTTATTTTAGTGTGTATGAACTTTAATAATAATTTATTTGCTTTTTTTAACCTATAATACCATATTACTATGTATATTACTTGTTCAACAAGTGTTGGATCATCATATTATTTGATTTGATACCTTTCTCATCTTTTTGAGCTTAAAAAAAAGCAAAAAGCGACTTTTTAGCACAATTTCTAAGGTAGCCGGCCAGTAAGGGGTATTTTTGTTATTTTTTTAGGTTATTTTATCTTTTTCTACTTAATTGTACTTAAATCCTTGATTTAGAGTGTTCATGTATCAAAATTTGAGTTTTTAAGAGTTTGTTGTACTAGGGGCAAAATGGCCATTTTTCCTTAATTATGAGGATTTTTGATTTTTAATTTATAATTTCATGATAATTACTTGATTTAGAATGTTGGGAGATTCTCCGAGTGTTAAGGTTTTGTTGCTCGAGTTTTGAACCTTTTTAGGATTTTCGAGTCGAGTTAGGGTTTCGAATTTCTTCCGTGTTCTATGGTCTCGTGGGCTATCCGTTACTGATACTTAGGATTTGGGCTGAATCTTTACACGGGTTATTATCAACCAGGTTGTTGTAACTAGAGTCCGAACCGGGTCGTTACACGTAGACAGCTTCTGTTAGAAGTTCGGCCTAAACTTTTGTTTGAAACTCATCTTTTGTAACCTTGCCCAAGTAGTTGATCAGTGCAAAAATTTATTTTAAAATTTTCTAATAAATTGATTATATTGCAAAAACAAAAATCTAAAGAATGGTTTCAGAGATTACTAGAACTAAAAGTGGAGAAACTTTCATCAAGAGTTTTCACTAACTCTGTTTTTAATTCCAAAATAAGAGAGGCTCGCAAGTCCTCACCCTAAAAAGTTAAAAGAAGCAAACAGAATATCAAAATACAGGGAAGAAGAGTCAAGTCCTTCTCCTCTTTCCATCTCCTCCTTGTCTCACACTGCGCTCTATCGTTGTCCCAAGCCAAGCCTTGTAAACCTCAACAAGTCTACTGTCAAACTCTCCATCGTCCGACATTCTTAGTTGCGAAGACCAGTCTTGCTGGTACTAACCCAAGAAAGGGGCTCGATGTGCGAAACTATACAGATAACTCACAGCAGTATTAAGTTTAACCTAAGTATACCCAAACTGACAAAGAATGCAATATGGATGATAGAAAATGGCAAGCTTCAAGTCGACCAATAGAACCCTCGAGTGATCTACAGTAGCAGTAGTCATAAAAGATATCTTTAGCCAGGGGCATAGCCAGGAGTTATCCTCCCCGGTCAAAGAACTAATATAGTCTTTCCAAGAGGCTTCAGTCGAGCAAAGGCAATAAACCTGATGATGGATGAAGGACTTCACACTGTTGCTGTCAGATACAGGTTTCTCCAGCAAGTTCACCTTCTTTATCAGCTAAACCTGAGAGAAACAAGAAAAAAGAGAGCTAGGCAGAAAAATAAAGAGAAAAATAGAAAAAGGAGAGCTGAGCAGAAAAATAGAGAGAAAAATAAAAAAGGGGAGATGACCAGAAGAACCGAGAGAAAAATAGAAAAATGAGAGCTAAGTGAACTACCTATAGTAGGAGAGCACTACCAGCGAAATAAGGGGCACCCTTGGTATGGACTGCATCAAGGCTAAGAAGCGTGCCAGTAAGGACCAGCGAAACCAGGTCCAAACCATCGTGGATCTGGTGAGCCATGTCCACCAAAAAAGAACTAGCTCGCCCATCAGAAGGCCTCAGCAGGAAATGAGCCCAAAGACAGATGCAAAGGGCATAACAATGTTGAAGCTGAATAGAGAAATCACTAAGAGATCCCCGAGACCCAAAGTAGTTTATGATCCGTGTCACATCGAGGAATCCGTTATGGGTAATAAGTGAGGCCTGACGTTTGGAATAGCCACAGAGCTGCATCAACCAATCCCTAGGACTCGAGAAAGGAGTGGGAACTATGACCTCTTCTCATGCCAAAATCTTAAGGATGGTGGAAAAGTCCTCCACCGTCAAACACAGCTCCTCGTACCCAAAACGGAACACATATATGTTGGGGTCCCACAGCTGGGCTTCTCCTCGCAGAAGATGCCAATCGACCTTTATGGTTCGCAAGGAGAACAGTGCAATTAGGCCAAAGTTAAGAAAGTTTTTGCACTCGACCAGAAAGAAGTCATCCATCCAAGTCGAAAAAGAGTTGTTGTAGAAGTGGGCCATGGAGAGGGCAATGAAAATGAAGGATATTCAGAACAGTAGGGTCTGGAACAGTTGCCCCTTTTATAGAACCAAAAATGAAGGGAACCATAGAATCTACTCTGGGTTTTGCGCCAAAAATCCTTCTCACGGCCGCCACCTTTTTCTCACGGCCGTTATCTACAAAAGTCACGACTATCCCTAATTCTCACAGCCACCAACTTTTCTCCACAAAATTTCAGGACGCCACATCCAAAACCCATGGCCAAGAATTTATTTCTCACTGCCGTAACTTTTTTTATGCAGAAATTTTGACAGCCTACCCCCATTTTGTCAACATGCCCCAAACTGTTGTTACAAACCTGTTAGCAACTCACAACATAAAAACAGTTTTATATGGCAATTCTCAACTCACCTAGCATACATCATCCATTACAAAAGTCTAATCAATCAAATTTGATTTTCATAACATAAATAAAAGGGTCACAAGCATCCATAATAATCAAAATGGAAACCAAAAGGCACGAAGGCCCTATCTATCATGAGTAACAAAGTAATGTGTGTATGTGGTATGTGTATCGAGGCACGCAAACCAAAAGTAAAACAGAGGCACGAAGGCCTCATCAATCGTAAGCAGTGTATCGAGAACAGTGCATCAATGTGTGTCAGAGCAGTGTGCCAAGAGCAGTGTATCGGTGTGGTATAATAGAACAAAATGTATCAGGATGTATGTCAATGGGCGTACGGGTGTGGCTTTGAAATTTAGGGGTTGTTTTGAAAAATATTCAAAAATAAGGAATTCAAAGAATATTTAGAAAAAAAAATCTTTTAACAGCTTGAAAACCAAATTTTGAAAACTCCTTTTTTGTTGAAAATGGAGTCATCACTTAATTTTTGAGAAAAATTAAGAAAGAAAATTACGTTACTATTAAATGAAAACTAAGAATTAAAATGGAGTATTAAATTAATGATATAAGAAATGCTAGTAAAAAGAAATTAGACTAATGAAAAGTAAATAATGCTAGAACATTAAATTAGCACAAAAAAGAAAAGGAATGAAAGGAAATGAAGCATTTGAATTAAATGTGTGTAATATTGACTATTACAACCATTTGTTATGTAAGTGCTTAGATTATAACAATTAACAACATTGATAAGTTGTAA
>JAULJZ010066096.1:0-13001 GCA_032270985.1 Heliamphora pulchella | reverse complement strand
CCCCCCCCCCCCCCCCCCCCCCCCCCCCCCCCCCCCCACACGGGCCGGGGGCTTGGGTTTTGGGGCTGGCCAGGTTCAGGCTTTTCATTTTTTTGTTTTTAATTTTTTGAGTTGTATAAGACTATAAATTAGTAAATTTATACTTTATAGTTTATTATATTATTATAAGTTGATAGTTTATTATAAATTTATAACTTTATAAGTTTATTAGTTTATAATGTGTTTATAGTTTATTATAAGTTTATAGTTTATAAGTTTATTATATATTTATAGTTTATTAGTTTATAAGTTTATAGTTTATTAGTTTATTAGTTAGTTTATAGTTTATTATAAGTTTATTAGTTTATAAGTTTATAATTTATTATAAGTTTATAGTTTAATTATTATATATTAATATTTGTGCCAAAAGGGCCGCGCCAGCCAGGCCCGTTTCTAGTATTTTGGGTTCGGGCAAGCTTGGGCTTAGGCCGGGTTGGGTTTGAACTAGGGGTGTACGTGGATTGGGTCGTGGCGGGTTGAAGAAAAATTTCCAACCAACTCACATTTGGCGGGTGGTCGTTTTTTCAATCTACCGCCAACCCATTGATTATCAAATCCAGCGGGTTGGGTGATGTTTTTTGGCAGTTTCAATCCGCGGTTTAGACAGTTTAGTGAGTTGAAAAATTATAAAATTTTAATAGTATTTTTCTTAAATTTTTTTCTAAAAAATAAAAATCTATTGCAATCTTTAAAAAAAAATATATTTAACACGTAAAGTAAAAGACTAACTAAAAATAACAGTAGTAATTCAATAATAATAATGATAACATAATTAAATATCTCTAATAATAATATTTACATTGTATGCTTGTTAAAAAAAATATTGACAACATATAATTAAAGTAGTAATTAAAATTATAAATACTATAATTTGTTCTTTATGAATTACAAGAAATTTATATAAATATAAATATGTATATGAGGTTGAGATTCGTTGTATTTAGGAACACGATAACTAATATATACTTTAGGCGGGTTGGGTTGCGTTGATGGTGGATTGAAGAAATATGGCCCGCAACCAACTCACCCTAATTTTTTACCCAACTCACCTAACGCAACCCACTCACTCATATAACTCGCACGAGTTGAGTTGGATTGGGTTGGCGGGTTGAAGTGGGTTGGCGGATTGTTTGCACACTTCTAGTTTGAATTAGCGTAACTTCCTAAGGAAGAAATTAGAAAAAACAATAAAACTCGTATGGCCGCACTAGTCATTCCAGCCCCAAAAGTCATATTTAGATTGCCCTTCAACCATATCAACTGCACATTAATTGTTAGATAATTTTATTATGTGATAATATTATTGTCTCACTGGTACTTGATACTGAGATCTCAAATCAACTTATTGGTCTTATAATACATCAGATCATTAAGGATGATGGTATTAGCTGCTTGAATGGGATTTTTTATCTAGGTTCAAGGAGAGATTACCAAACGTCTAGCATTCCTTCATGCTTAGTTCCAATGAAGGTTTTTTTTTTTTTTTCAGATTGAAATAAAGACAATGCCTTGCCATATGGCTTTCGAATTTGTATCTTTTTCTTTGTTTTCTCCTTTCCTTTTCTTTTCTTCATTTTGATAAAAAATAAAAGAGTCGAATATATAAAAAAAGCCAAAGGAGGTTCAAAGCCAAGGTTAAAGATGTTTAAGTAACCAAGGAATTGTCATACAAACAATTTCATGGTTTAAATGCATTAGGAACAACATCCGAACATCCTTAAAAGCAGTATTCAGAAGTCTGACACGGTGACCCCACTGAAATCATATCAAGTATTAGTTATTTTTTTGGGAGGGGATGGTCTGTAAAGGAGGCAGAACACTCAATTGGACTCTGACGCCGCAAAATAAGCTAGTCCTTTGGTATTTTCTATGTAGAGATAATTGATGTTTTCGGTATAAGAGTTTGAGGACCAAAGGACTCTAATGTGCTCTATTTGGATCACTCTCTTACGAAGAAGTGGCACGTGTGTATATTGGCGTAGTCACTTGTGACATTCCATTCCAAGTTAATTGTCCAAGCTCAACTTCTTGGTAGAATAGGGGAGATGTAGAGACTAGAACTTTGGCAATTTCTGTTTTGCTCTGAACTTTGACAAAACACTTACTGTTTGAACCATATCCTTTATCTTGATCCATGGTGGCTTGCCTAAACAAAATCAAGTCATTAGCGAAAATCAATGAGAAACATTAGACCTTATTTATCATTTAAAGGGTTCGAACTTAGAAGATCTGATGGAGGAGAATTCAGTATCTCGAAGAGTATCATTCTCCCAATAACACAATGATGTCCAAGATTGCATTACTGCGGACTAGATTGGAGTTTGGACTAAATGGGTAAAGTTTCAGCTAAAATTTACCGTAGCTGTTAAAGGCGTGCCTAGGCGTGCGTCTAAGCCAAGGCGCAAATAGGCACAGTTTGTTAAGTGTCGCCTAAGCACGCCTCGAGAAAAGGCTCAAGGCACATGCCTTTTGCGCCTCATTATGCTCTTGATTTTTCTTAATGCGATTTGATCCGTCTAATGTATAAAATTCGTTCAACATCAAATGTGGAGACATGTCCAATTAAAAACTCGAATCATAAAAACAAAATTTTATCTTATTACCAGAGAGGATATGAAAAAATAAACTCTTGTTGAAACTGACATGCAATTCTATTAGGTTTTGAATTCCACTTTAGTTTTCTATTTCTCCTCCTCCTCTTGTTCTTGTGTGAGACCCCTTTCTCTCTTTGATCTGCATCTATGTTGTGGTTTTAGCTCTCCATTCTTCCTCTTTATTTCTTTTTGTCTCGCTATCTCTTTTTACCCTCGCTCTCATTTTCTCTTCTTTTTTTTTTCGTCTCTTGTTTCTTTTTTGTCTCTTTGAAATTAAAATGACAATTCAATTCAAGTAATATTTGATAATAAATTTGAACTTTTGTACTTATTTCTTTTTTTGTACTTTTCCTGATTATGATATACTTGCAAGTCTTGCATGCGATTGTAGGGTTTCAAATTAAATATTGACAGATTCTTTTGGTGGTGGAATGTTGAGAAAAAAGTACATATTTTATGTACATCTAACTTTTGTTAAATTTTTGTAGTACATATGTTATGTACGTCTAACTTTTGTTGAGTTTTTCTATTTAGTACTTGTCTGAATAAAAAGTTTTGATCATTAAACATTTGGTAGATTCTTTTTTATAGGTCATTTAATTAAAATATTTTTATCTTAGTGTTTTAACATGTAAATTTCAATTTGCCTGTATTGAATTTTAAATTAATTGTCAATATTATTAGCTATTTGTTTCCAAACAACATGTGTCTTGCTTCAATAAAGCCCGTGTCCCGCCTCGCGCCTAGGCTCCAAGATACCTTTATATTTTGTTTTAACATGTAAATTTCAATTTGTTTATATTCAATTTTGAATTAATTGTCAATGTTATTTGCTATTTTTTTCAAACAACGTGTGTCTTGCTTCAATAAAGCCCGTGTCTCGCCTCACGCGTAGGCTCCAAGATACTTTTGGCGCTTCGGTGTGCCTATCGCTTTTAATAACTATGAAGCTTACCTAGTTTGTATCCCAGATCAACCAGATATCTGATGCAAGGGATTTTTGAATGAGGGGGTGGTATGGGACTCGGATGCATGCCTTGTGTATCAATGGTTTTATGCGAAAGCAAAGCTTCCAACATGTCAACCAGAGTTTTCATTAGCAATGCAGTTAATTCTCACTGTTGTTGACCTATTACTACGATTTTATCCTTCATTATTAATTGCTGAAAGTTGTCAGCTCTTTCAACTGGAAAATTATCATCTCTTTCAGTGAAGGCCTATGAATTTCATGTCATTTCATGTATCCTAATGTTTTGGATACTTGTAGGTTAAAGAAGCTTACAGAAAGAAGGTATGGGAATCGCATCCTGACCTTTTTCCAGGTCACCAGAAATGTTATGCAGAGTGCAAATTCAAACTGGTAAGCATATATAGCTTGTATAATTGGATTTGGAGGTTTTTGCATGTATCTTGTGCTTCCATTAGTTGTATGACTCATATCTCTCATACCCGTGTTTATGTTACTTTGACATCTAGATAAAAAGGAATGAAGTACACACATCATATGCACTATATTGCATGAACACTCTGTTTTAAGTGTTTAAGGTAAAGATTGAATACCCTTACAAGTACACCATATATCCATGTCATGTGATTTTAATTTTTAGGAGTGGATAAATTTGATATCTAGCCACACATTTTGACCCTTCTTGCATACCCAAGTCCACGTAAAATTGATCCTGCCACTGCATCTCTGGTGTTGGCTAATGCATCTTGGGTTCTTCACCAGAAAACTATCCTTAGAACCTAGCTTTGTAAATCTGTTGCAACATAAAAAATCAATACAGTCCCGGTGATTCTAGTTTAATTTGTTTTAAGGGTTTATCCTTTCTACAGTCAGCAGTCCATTTAGATCATGAAATCTATAGTTTTTTTCTCCACAATTTTTACTTGCATTGGGAATATTTCGTGAATATGACCTTGTAATCCATGTACTGCAGATTTCAGAAGCTTACACTTGCCTACGATCTGGTAAGTCTCTGGACCTTGTCCAAAGTGAATTATAGAAAACTGTGCAAAACAATGGCGGCTTGCAAACTCCCTGGATGATTAGAAAATTCTTATTAGATTGCTAACTTTGCATGTTCTCATACTATCATGCTTTGTTAGTAGTGTGATTTTTCTGTCTTCCTTTTAGATATCTCAACTCAGCAGTAATTATAAATTTAATAAATAGCTCAGCTCTGCTCAAGGGCTTCATTTGAAGAGGGGCAATGAGGAATAGATTTAGCGTGTGTTTGGCCTAACTTTTTTTATACGGTTTTTTTCGTTTTTAGTAAAAAAATTTCAGCATTAGTCCAAATGAGTATATTTTCTAGGTTGCCCTTGTCACGAGGAAACAGAAAAGTAAATCTTTTTTATCAAAACCTAAAAAATGTTAATATGAGACGAAAAAAGCCAACTTAGCAGACTTTTTGACTCCTTTTCTAGTTTTTTTTTCTTTGGTGTACTTTTTTTTTCAAATTTAGCCCAGACGGACATACTTTTTAGATTTCTCTCATCACAAGAAACCAAAAATATAAAAAATTTAAACCAAAACCTAAAAAAAAGTTCAGAAAAGTTGAAAAAAAATGCTCTGAAAAAAAAACCATTAGGCTTTTTAATCCACACACAGGCTTAAGCTGGCCCCGCGAGACAATTTATGGATGAAATCACATTTTTCCTTCTGCAGTGTGAATACTGGACACCACTGGTGTACACTTGGAAACTGCTTTGTAGAATTATAATGAATGACCACCAACTTATTTTGATTTATTTTTTTTTTGAATCAGACTATCATTCATCTAAGTTGAATTCAAATTTGAATGCTGGATTTTTTTAATAGAGTTTTCCTTTCTTTTTCCCTTTTGAAATGTCAACAAAAGGTTTTTATGGGGTTTTTTCTTACTTCAAACACTTCCTAAATTACGATTCTTTTTGTAAACGATGCTTGCTCCAGTTCTCCATATGCATATTAATGTTAGATATTGTTCAGTCCTTTTTCATATTCATGGTAAATTCACTATTAATTAATTTAGTATGCATTACCAATTCTAACTCATCATGCCTTAAAACTTGGGGTTTGTGGTTACAAAAGTTAATTCCTCTGTTTGCGGTGATTTTTTCGTGGATTAGTAAGTTATAATATCCCATCCCTGGCTGCAGTAGAACTTTCTTGTACCCAGTTCAAATTATCTCTGCAACCTTAGCTAGAAATCTTGCAGTATTCTATTTTTTCAAGTGATTAATATCAGGATATATAGGTTGGTCCGTCTCGGTTTGCAAACCATGTTAGGAGTGCTGATGCACTCCTTGAAAAGATTGTGAATTTGGATATCAAATAACATGAAAAAAAAAACTGTATAATGGGGTTTAAATACTGCCAAGTTATTTGATGTGATGGTTGTTACAGGTTCAAGAGGAGAAGGTTCAGATGCAGGTAATTTTTCTTTCATATATTATTATGCAATACCTTTTTAGCTATTATTCTATTAAACGGTTTTTCTCGTTAGTTAGCAATACACGAGTTGTCCGAACCGGAGTTGCAAGCGTGCATGGAGGAAGAAGAAATCATCCTTTGATAGGGATCCCCTTCATTTTTATCATTCTGGGAACAGTTGCACTCGGTGGATTAAATGCTAGCAGGTAATTAACACTCTAAATGCGAAGGATGCTCATTTCTTGCTATGAGAAAAATTATGAGGAGCTACAATGGTTGAGCTGTGTTTGGTTTTTTTAATTTTTTTTTATTCTTCTTCTCAGGGCTTATAAAAGGCAAAAGGAAGCCTATCCTTCTCATAATCCTTTTCTTCCTTAATCAGAAATGTCGAGGGAATTCATGTTGTTGTCGAATGTCGATTCCCCTGTATACACTTCTACTATACTACTACAGATTTATGTTCTACATCAAAGTGTACTTGTAATACTGCATTGGTCCATTATATGTTGATTGGTTTCTGTATTCTCTCATGGCTTAATGCAAAAAGGAGGCATTTCCTTGTCGTAACCCTTTTCTCACTTTTATCTGAAAACAAAACACTGGTGCTGTGCGAATTCAATTACTCATTTTGTTGAGCTCTGCCTCTCAAGGGAAGAAAGGTGGCCACTAATTATTTTAACTAATCTTGATGACTGCGACTATCCAAAAATTGTGAGAGAATTGTAAGAATTGTTGAGCTCTCTGTGAAGAAAGGCAGCCACTAATTATTTTAACTATTCTTGATGACTTCGATTCACATGTAATCTGCTCTCTTTCTCCATCTTTTCTATTTTGTGTAGCTTTTACGAAAATTCAATCCAGCAATTAAAATGGTTCCATTTATTTTCAAACTTGTGAAAGTGTCTCAAAATGTTGTGTTTTCAAAGTATGAGTCTAGAGTATCGAATGAGCGATAAGAATGAAAACCATTGAATCTAAGTCCAACTATGCCTAGACACGAGTTGCCGACCCACCTAGCTATACATAATTCTCAACTCAACTACTGACTGGGTCTTGTAACATTAATTCCCTTGGCCTTGAAGTTGGCATGATGATCAGTATGAGTATGATAAGGAGTATTTGGCGCACCAGAGTATGATGGAGGATGAAGCAACAATCTCATATAGATCAAGCAAACAACACAGGAGATCGAAATTAATTGGGAGGATCAATCGGGGTCAAGCTCAAGCTCCTTAATTTGTCGGCCAGTTAGTTGTTGCTTGCTTGAAAGCAATGGAAGTTTATAACCTATAATACTTCCTTCCAACTACCCAATGATGCACCCATTAGAAACATTATAAAATAGTTTCATTCAACTTAAAACCACCAACTTCCAGAAGCTGTATCACTCTTTACTAGTTTCATTTTGTCCCAGCTAGCTATATGATCAATTGCTCAAAATATATGTTTTTATCAAAACAATTCGTTAATTAGTACGCACTGCTTTGTCTCAAACCCAGACAATAGCCACCTCTCTTGGGCCAACAACCGAACAGGAAAGTTAAAAATGACAACTTAAATTTGACCCACATAGCTTAATTTAAGTTAAGCTGCTTAAGACGATTTTATCTGATTCGATAAAATTTTTGGAACTATGTGGTAAAAGTAAAAATATTTATTTGATAGGATTTCTTCTTATACTTTCGAATTCTATTGGACCCTGAACATTTTTATCTATATACAAAAAAAAAAGATATTTATAAATTATATATATCATAAAGTAGAATTTTATTTAAAATACAAACAATTCATAATACATTCTAGAAATTCAGAATTAGAAAAGTACATATATAGATGAAAAATAAAATGCGGTGAGCGTGGATCGAACACGCGACCTTCAGATCTTCAGTCTGACGCTCTCCCAACTGAGCTATCCCCGCTGCTTGACTTAATGATTTAACTCTAATTATGTGATTAGAGACTACATCTGCCCTGGGGCTCCTTCCCATTTTAATCGACTTCCCTAGTCTCACTTCCGTTTTCTTGTTTGTTTGAATCGACTACAGAACAAACTTTTGCACAGAATCTTGAGAGATCATCCCCAACCGTGAGTCCACTAACTATTTCTTCGATACGTTGCTGTTTTTGTGGTAATTTTTGGTTGTTTATGGTTTCTCTTTCACGCTGTATGTAATAACGATTTGGAGAAGCTATAGGCGATCGTTTTCCAAATAAATCTTGGTTTTATGCGTCTAAAGTAATGCGATTTTATCTGTTTGTTTCTAACATTTGTGGTAACCCAAAGTTCCAATTGATTCTTGAACAGAACCTGCAATTTTTTTGTATCATTTCTTCGAAGAAATTGTCAGGCTCTTAAATTATGAGGCATCTCCTCCTAGAAACATGTATTCCTTCCATTGCAGGACTATCTTAATATCGATTGCAGAAAAAAAAGTTTAATTTAGAGATCGATCCATATTTGTGCATCAAGTAAAATAGAGTTCATCTACGTTCCACTTCAATTTTCAGCCATTCATTTGATCTTCTTTTCCTTTGTTTTCCTTTCTTTTTTTTTCTTTTTTCCTTTAGAAAAGCATGTGAGAATGTTTCCAAAAAGGTGGCTGGTCCCAATCATTTTATATTGATGTGGCAACACTTGGTGCATAGGGCAATTGGGTTTGTACCGTATCAACCCCGAATGTAGCTGTCATCCAATTTTGGAATTAGTATCTTTTTTTTTGGAGGGGGGGGTGGGGAGTGGGTAATTAAGCGTATGCTAATGAAAAAACAAAAGGTATCAATGAGTCTCAATTTGATCATGGTAGAGCAAATCATCAAATAAAAGGAAATACCTAAGCCTAAAGTATCATCTTACAACTTGAGAATCTAGGCAAACATACAGAGCAACACAAATACGAAAGGAAAGGGACCACAACCACAATGCCTACTATTTCTTAGAAGGCTTAAGGCATGATTTTTTTACGCTTGATAGAGAGAGTAGCAAATCTTGTTTCTCTGACAACCATAAGATTCTCATTTATTTTTTTAAAAATGTTTCCTCTTGTTCATTTTTTTAGAAAGCAAAGTTTATATAGGACCAATAAAATTCCCATTTGAACCATTTTTTTGTAACTCTCTAATATGTGTAGATTGGTACCATCCTCAAATAAGGTAAAGTTAGGCTTTTCTCCTTTTTCTATCTTCTCTCCCTGCATTAGGTGGGGTATCGGTCACCCTTCTCATGAGATAGGGGTCTTTGTACTGCCCAATCACTATATTTCTTAAGAATAGGAGAATTAACTCTCTCTACTCTAGTAGCTACCACAACCACACAAGAGGGTATACAAGAATTACTTATTTCACGCGACAACTCTTTTGGATCACACGATGCAAGAATATCAAATGCACTTGAGGATGTAGCGCGAGAAGGAGCCATAGAGAATTTCTTAAGGTGCTTAGCTAGTTTACCTCTTTTTTCATCCTTGTTGAAAAGCCCCTTCCATGGCACATTTGAATAGATAGGCTTTACCCCATTATTTGTTCATGACCCATTTACACCCAAAACCTCCTTTTAGTGGTTTCCACTGTAGCACACTACTGAAGATTGCCCACACCAAGTCCATTCTTGTGAATAGGGGTCTCCAGATTTGATAGGATGGAGCACAAATTTTCAGCCTACTCTTTTCTCGGGCTAGTTCACCACCTGCAACTCAACATGGAAGCTTCAACACCTCCATTAACTTGAGAACTTGTTAAAAATGAAGATGATGGCCCCTTCCTAACAATAATGTTGTGAGCTTCCAGGTTTCCAAAGTTGCCTCGTACACAAAAATTCTCAAAATCACAAAAATCTTTTATATCACTCTTAAAATCATCTTCCACTCGATGATCCCCCATCAAATTTGTAGGAGAACTGTGTGAATGCTCATTCTTCTTTCCAAAAATTATACTCTAAGGAGGACTAGGTCAAAAATTCAATCATGAACTAAATCCATGTGAAATTCTTTGTGTGTATTTTGTTGAAGGACTAGTCTTAATCCTAGTTTTGTCTGCATTGAATCAACAGAGGAAATACCTAGAATATAGTCATAAAATATAGAATGCTGTTGGCATTGTATTGTTATACCTTTGTGGCATTGTATTGTTATACCTTTGTGGCTTTGTAATTGTTAGCCTTCTCTAGACGATGCAGAGTGACTTCTGAGTGAGCACTCAAGTGCATAGTTTTAAATAGCGGTAGCGTTTGTCGTAACGGTAACGGTGGCACTGACACGGTTTCGGAGTGTAACGGTAGCAGCGGTAATCGTAGCTGTGATTTTTTTTCATTTTTGCACAACTCACTAAATTTAAACGATACTCGTGTTTTTATTCCAACATTATATTTATTAGAGTTTAAAATAATTTTGGTGTATTTTGTTAGCTTTCTAGACATGATTCAACATATGTCTTAATTTTTATAGTAGTTTTAAACTATTTTTAAAAAATAATAAATTATTAAATATATAACTATAACATAAACAATCAAGATTTAAAGATTTTAAGCTTATTTATATAGATTTTAAACAAATATTTTAAAAATTATTTTTTTTGAATCTTTAAATCATAATAATAAAATGTAATTCAACATTATATATATAAATTTAATCTAAAAAATCAGGACCTAAACAAATTTTGATTGGATTCATCCGTAACCTCCAACTACCACTTTTCAAACATTTATGTTACTAAACTTGTTTTTGTTTTTGTTTTTTTATAAATATAAACAAAAACATGTTTTTTTTTTCCGTAAACAAAAAATAAAAAACTGTAAGCGTTACCAAACGGGCCCTAAATATTTGAATCTAATTTAGAACAACCAAAATCTAAATATTTTAAACTTAGTATGCAACTTTGCATAGGCCTTGAACAAGTAATTTAATATTTAAAAAGTTTTAAGTATAATTATAAAGTAATACAATATTAAATATATGAATCTACTCTAAAACAAATAAGTTCTAGGGATACTAATCTTATTTTGTATAGATCATGAAAAAATTCACCAACAAAGATATTTTGGCATTTTCAAAGGCCAAAAAATACTAAAAATTATGTAAATTTTGCAAATCAAGTTTCACTTAAGTATGAGATTTTCGACTACCTGAGAACTTTTGTGGTGAAAAGAGTGAAATAAATTGCGCTAAAAAATAATTTCAATTGATTCACAGTTTGAAGAGCTGCTATAGTAACTATAACGGCCATAGTGGTATTATAACGGTCGTAGCGGTACCGTAACGAGTAACGGGACGCAATAACTACGTAACGGTAACAGTCGATTTTTAAAGTTATGCTCAAATGCCTCCTAGAGAGACTGGAGGGGTAGCTCCAGTTAGCACCACTAAGGCACTAAGCTTTTGGCCTCATGCGGCTCCACTCTAGTTCTCGAGCTTTGTTCGATCTCTGCCATCTGTATCGCTCTCACAAATGTGCCTAAGGATTTGGATCTTGAAGGTCGGTACATTAAGAAATAGAGCAAAACTCAAGAGGAGAATCTCCGTTTATCAAAGTTTAGCGGCTGAGAATTCAAATGGCAGAGGAGAACGGAAGAATAGAGGAAATAGGGCTTTCCCCTCTCTAGCTCCTATTCTCCCTCTTGCACTCCCATAGTAAACTAAGTATTACCTGGCTGTTGAGTTTGCACCTGATGAAATCATCATGATATTATGGTTGGTGGACAATTTGTGCAACAGGTTCTTTGCACAAAATTGTTTTCTGCAAAATGGGTATTTGAGAGCTGATCGAAGAGAAGCAGTAGTGCACATGTGCAGAATGAAATTAATAGCTCTTCAGCTCTCTTTTTAATAGTCTTCATTATCTGCAACCTATTCACCTTCACAACTTTAAGTCCAGCTTATCCAGGTAAAGTTTTTTTTTTTTGCATAAGTATTATCCAGTTAAAGGAAATTAAAATATTCAAGTATGTAGTAATGTAGATATAGCATTTATTGTTGTTCTATTGATGACATATGTAATAGATAATTTGAAAGGCATAACACTGCAAAGTGTGAGCGTCCATAGTTCAAATTCTCTGAAATCAGCTACTCTAGCTCGTTGCCAAGACCCGTGTCGTATATTTGAACGGGGTGCCAGAAGCCATGTTGTATATTTGAAGCAGGTAGACCTCCTTGCTTCTCTCATGGTACAAATTATCTTCTCGCCGTGCCCCTTTTCTGCCCGTATTTGGGCTCTGTCGTTTGGGCCAAAACAAACTAATGTCGCAATTTCATTGCATAGTGGTGAGGTCTACTTTATCATTCATTCAATAGCAATTTGACACCTAAGTGACTTTAGGCCTACAATTCAGTTAGACAACCATTTTTCTTCTTATTTTGATCTGTAAAGCGAAATTCCACATTATCTGAGTACAAAAATAATGTGCAGTATATAAACATGAGGGTACCATCACCTTAATAGCTAGTTTTTTAGGTTGAATTTTATCTAAGGCCGTGTAACTATGTATCAAAGCTGTAGTACCAAGAATGGGTAGGGTGTGTGTCTTTTGAGTCACGGGGCGACACTTTAGTGGCGCAGCGGAATTTTTTCCTGTGTGGCATTCTAACTCCACCAAGCCCGAATCCGCCTATTCTCTGATAATCCGAGTGTTTTCTGTTACCCGGTCTTTAAATTTTTTTTTAAAGGTCCATGCTTTATCATGCAAGAACAAACTCCCCTCACAGAAGTCCCATTTAGCCGAGATGCCACCTGACGACTTAATGTCCCAAGTTGCAAACTAAATGGCGCAGTAGCTTCCTTGCACCAAACTCATCCTGAGTAAAGCGCTCGCCCAACTGAGGTCTCATATTCGCTAGACAGACAAGTAACACAGACGTGTTGACATTGATGCCCAACTTAGCTGAGAAGCTTCTCAACGTGTAGCGGGTCGGTATAGCTCATCTCTGAAAGTCAAGGGTGCCTCATTCCCTATATGACGCCAA
>JAULJZ010066085.1:0-13293 GCA_032270985.1 Heliamphora pulchella | reverse complement strand
AGGCGAATAGGGATAAACAATAAGAAGATATAATAGAATAAAATCAAATCAAAATAAAATCAATCTAATCAATCTAAATTTAATATTCTAACAATAACCATATAAATATTGTAACACTCAAAAATAAAATAATAATAATTTATTTATTTTAAAATGTTTTTTTATAAAAATATAAGCTAGTAAAAATTTTGTATCGAGCCATTAATTCACAAAAGATTAACAATATAACAGTAATGAGAATAAATCTGTTTCAAATATTGATCTATGTTAGCAAACCTGGAATTTACACCACTACAAATATTCTAAAGTTTATTCTATGACTTTTTAAACTTATTCTGATGCGTATAACCCTAATATATATTTATATACCTACTGAAGGCCTATGTTTTATGGCATTACAAAAAATCCCACCGGTTACAATATTAAGTATTATTAACTCTCTTAATAAATTTTGTGTTTATATCGCAATTAAATATCATTATTTTTTATATTAACTTTTTAATTAAGTAATGTGTAACCGAACAGTGTAACTATTATTATAATTATATACTAATATATGTGTATATATTTGTATTAATTATATACCAATATATATGTATATACATGTATATTTATGTTTATTATATGTTGCTTTTTTATAATTAAACATCATTATTTTTTTTTTATTTGTGTACTTAACGGTTGTAGCCAACATTTATTCGTACAATTATTATATTTATTTATTATTATTATTTATTCGTTTAATCATATGTTTTTATTAATATTTTTTTTATTATTTTATTTTATTTTTCTTTCTTTCTTATTCTTTCACTTCCCAATTTTCTCTAAACCTAGCCATGGAGGCTCTGACTGAGCTTAATGCTAGGTTAAATGCTTTTTAAACCCACCATAATGCTTTTTATTCCGCCACCGGTTATACACGTTTTGGTTATTAACTCTATTAAATTGTATTTAATTAAATGTATGTTATTATTATTATATATTTGATTTTATATATATATTTATTATTATAATCAAATGAGCATAATAAAGCGTCATAATTTTTGTATTTAAATTTTTAATTAAGTGATATAACGGTCATAATCGAAAATTTATTAGCGCATTGATTATTATAACCATTATGATTAGTATTTACTTATTCGTTTAATTTAATTAATTATGTTTTTTTTCGAGGTATTACAAAGAAATCAGAACACGTGTTTATCAAACACATCTTATTCTCTAGATGAAGTATCTCATGTTCTAATCAATATGGAGTGGAGGATGGATCATGTTGTGCATATTTTTTATTTAATTTATGAATATATTTTTATAACTGGATTCGTTTATTACGTAGAATTCGATAAGTTAGTTATCCATATAAAAATTTAGGTTGACTCGATACCTAAGTGATCGTATAATATTGTTTTATAAATAAATAAATAAAAATTATAATTTTAAAAAAACTGTTATCCCAAATGTCATTCAATCACTTAGTTATGAATATCTAATCAATATAAATTTTTATATTAGTAATAAACTCGATGAGTTCTACGTAATAAACAAATTTAATTATAAAAATATAATCGAAAACTAAATAAAAAATCAAGCTACTGTGCATTTTAAGCACCTTCCCCCCATTTCGAAGGATTCGGGTTGTCGCTTGTACCTATTGGGCAATGTTGGGTTGAAAGGAGTAGTGGTTAACGAAGTCAAAAAATTTCAACACATTTTCTGTACAAAATTTATAAGACGTTTTTTGTAATAACGTTTTCAGTATAAGATAATAATTTAAACTGAAAACGCTTTTAGTATTAACTTTTTTGAGTTAGAATAATAATTCTAGCAACTTCTATAAAAAAACTATTTTGAAAAACACATTTTGTAAATAAAACGTGCTTACTAAACACATTTTCACATAGTTTGAGAATTAAGTTTTAAACTGTCTATTTTATTTATTAAGTTCAAAAATATACTTATAAAGGTAAAAGAGCCCGAGTTAGGCGCAAAGGTTATTGCAAGTAGTAAAAGTGGTCGTCACGACCCACTTTTGATAATGGCGTCCGTGATCGGCCAGTGAGTCAAAATCCACCCGATGTCTCTATATTTTTTTTAACTTTTTATTTATAAAAGAGAATTTTGTTAGGAAAATTTTTCGAAAATAAATGAGAAAATGATTTATTTAAAAATCTTAACTTCTGCAGTTTAAGCTTCCCAAAATCTCATTTTAAAATAAAATTCCAGAACGTACTAATGTGCATTCATGCAACAATCATATTTTGTTTACATATACAACTATAATGATGACAACATTCATAATTTACATAACAAAGAGAGATAGCAAAACGAAATTCTCCTCCCGCTTTCCTTTTACTTTCCAGTTATGCGTCACCTGTTATAATTTTAACAACTCATTAGCAATGCTAGTGTGAGTGCATAGATATTAAGATTTCAAGTTTGCTATGAACTATCCAAGTTTAACTTTTTATAGTTAGAACCTTTTTACTTTGTACCAAATATCATACCAATTTCCATCCTTATTCCATCCAACCCTCGGTATTTTTCTGCCCCCAAGTCGGAACCTTTCGGTATTGTTGTCCTTTTTTCCCGAGTAGGGACCTTTAGTATTATTTTCCTGTCCCCCCAGAGTAGGGACCTTTCGGTGTTGTTTTCATATCCTCCCGAGTAATAAGGACCTTTGGTATTCTTTTCCCGTCCTCCAGAGTAGGGACCTTTCGGTGTTGTTTTCCTGTCCTCCAGAGTAGTAAGGACCTTTGGTATTCTTTTCTCGTCCCCCAGAGTAGGGACTTTTTGGTGTTGTTTTTATGTCCTCCCGAGTAGTAAGGACATTTGGTATTCTTTCTCTGTCCCCCCAAAGTAGGGACCTTTCGGTATTCTTTTCCTGTCCCCCCGAGTTGGGACCTTCTGAACTTTTATCAATACATTTATTATGTATTCAAAACTTATGTGTTCAGAGGCTTACTAGCCCAAAAAATATAACAGACATTCATGACTTAGTTTTCATTTCTAGATCTCGTAACATGTGAAGAAAAGATAAGAAAACAAAATATCTAATAACTCACCTATTAAATTAAAATACAGCCGATTTATTCCTTCCCAAGACTTCTGATCTAGAGAACAACACACAAAATACTAATATTAAAAAATTACTCACAGTTCGTTGTTTTATCTTGTAAAACAAAATGAGATATAAAATTTGTTTAGTATAATTTTGTTAATTTTATAATCTTTAGAAATATTATGCAATTTATATTTTTAAACCTCGATTTATTTATTATTATTTTCAAAATATTAACTCTTTAGCTTCGAATTCTTATTTTAAGATAAAACCCATAAAAAAACTAATTTCGTAAAAATAAGAAAACTTATTATTTATTTGATTTCTTTTACTAACCTAAAAAGACAAGGCCTTTTAACCATTTTAAGAAACACTTTTACGATCATAATAAGGGAAAAGTTGAGTAAAATCTTCATAGTTTTTGCTATAACTTAATTTAAAAACGTTTACTTTAAAATTTTATTTATAATTTAATTTAAACCTATAGCATGCAAGATCAAATAGGAAGAACTATTATTTTAAAAGTCACTTATTATAACAAAATTCTTTGTGGATAGAATGCAAAACCACCCAATGTTATAATTTTAATAAATTATCTTATCCTTCTTTCTTAACTTTAGCCAAGAAAACTTGATTTAACGCTAAAAGAATATTTAAGTGAACTTAAGTTAACTTTTAAAAATTTTGATACAAGAAAATCTTCCAAGTTATTTTATTCTAAAACACCTAGTTAAAATCAGGTTTATTTCCAATAAAATTTCTTTTATTCTATATTTATTAAAATTTTATTCTTCGTAAAGAAATTTTATCTTAAGTTTATAAAATGTCTTTTTATCATTTTTTTTATGATTACTTTAGCTTTTTAACAAAAACTTATCAATAAATTGTAAAACAATCAAACGGTCTCAAAGCAATTCCAATAACACACACAGTGAGCACTAATGATTAAACACACACACAATCACACCCACAGTTCATGCATTTGGGGGAAATACTCGGGTTCTTTCGGTAAAGGGGTGGAGCGAGTGAGGGTGGTGTTCGGGTGCGGTGGTGGTGAGTGGCGGCACTGTGAGAGTGTGAGAGAGAGAGATAGAGATGACAGAAAGAGGGGAGAGAAAGTCTGGCGGCTCGCCTGAGTTGGGGTCGCCGGAGTAGAGAGGTGGCGCCGGTGTAGTGGCGGCGTCGCCGGTGGCAGAGGGACCGGTGGCCGGTGGTGCAACGTCGCCGATGGTGGAGGCCGATGCGTCGCGGTGGTGGCGCGGCGTTGTGCTTTTCCTTCCTCAGCTTCTGTTACTGGGCTTCTTGTTTGAAGCTTAATTCTTTTAAGCTTAAGCTTAATTCTTTTCACTGAAGGTTGCTGGGAGTTTGGAGCTTATTTAACTATATATAATATTATATCTCTTTCTCATAAACTCTCTCAAAACGGCTCGATGTAACCAAAGCTTCTATTGAAGCTCAGTTATTTTTTTTTGTGGGGCAAAGCTTCAAACGGGAGTGGGTATTTATAGGCAAACGTTGGGGACAGGTGTCTCCCAACGTGTCAAAGAGCATGCACTGAAATTGCCTAGTGTACTGCGGGCCAATTTTTAATACCTCATAAGATTTTTGATGTAAAATTTTTAATTTAAAAAAATATATAAAAATTTAAATATAAACTTTTAATGTATTTTTATGAATTATTGTATAGTTAAAATTTTTACTAGGATTTTCTATCTACTTTTTTTTTTTTGTTGCAGTTTATCGATTTTTAGCTTTTTTAATAGCTGTAAAATTTTAAATTTAGAAAATTCTCAAAAATTTGAAATAGACTTTTAATATTATTTTATGAATTATCGTGTAGTCACAATTTACATAAATTTTTTCTAACTAGATAAGGTATTTTTGTCTCACTGTTTAATTATTGAAAATTCTTATTTGATGTAAGCGTTTGAACTTTAATTTTAAAATTAAATATAAAATTTTGTTAGGAATTAAATTTTGGATTTTTCTTTTAACTAATTACTTTTTATTTCTTCTTTTATTATTTACGAACCGGTTGTCGCATAAACAGTGGTAAAAATGCTATTAGTGCTTTTCTTTTCAATATGGAACATTGATTCAATGGTAGAAGTGGTTACATTTGATTGTTAAAATGTTCCTAATGTGTAGTAATAGTAGTCACATGGCTATAGCAAAGAGGTGAAGTCACATGACATTGTCAATTGTCAAAAGTCATTTCCGGTGTAGTTAATACATGTGCAATACAACAATCAAAGGTACCCTTAGCATGGCGAAATCAATACTTAGAGGTGACTTTGGCATGTACAAAGCAAGCCACCAAGGTACCCAAAACATGCTCAAGACAATGCCTAGGAGTGCCTAAGACAAGGCCAAAGCATTCTCAAGTGGTGCCATTTGCATGACCAAAACATGACATCGTGTAGTAAAAATAGTTACAATGTGTAGTAAAAGTGGTCACATACAGTGGTAAAAGTACTACTAGTGTTTTGCTTTTCAATATGAAACATTGATTTAATGGTATGAGTGGTCACATTAAGTTGTAAGAATGTCCATATTATGTAGTAAGAGTAGTCACATGGCCATGGCAAGGAGACGAGGTCCCATGACACTCCGAAAACCATTCTCCGGTGTAACATGATATGCGCAAAACAACAATCAAAGGTGCCTTTGGCAAGGCCAATGCAATACATAGATGTGACCTTGGCATTATCAAAGCAAAGCCCCAAGGTGCCCAAATCAATGCCTAAGGGTGCCCAAGACAAGCCCAAAACATTCACAAGAGGTGTTTTTGGCATGACTAAAAATGACATAGTGTAATAGAAATAGTTATGATGAGTAGTAAAAATGGTCATGTATAATGGTAAAAATGCTACTAGTATTTTGCTTTTCATTATAGAGCAAAGGTTTACTGGTAAGAGTGGTCACATTAGATTGTAAGAATGTTCATATTGCGTAGCAAGAGTAGTGACATGACCATGAACTTTTGTTTTAATTGGTGAATGATCACATGGAGTAGTATGATTACATGGAGTAGTAAAAATGTTCATGTCGAGTAGTAGGTATGGTCACATGGCCATGGCAAATAAGTGAGGTCACATGACATTGTCAATTGTCAAAAGCCATTCCCGGTGTTGCTAATACAACAATGAAAAGTGCCATTGGCATGGCCGGATCAATACAAAGAGGTGACCTTGGCATGTACAATGCAAGACCCCAAGGTGCCCAAAACATGTCCAAGGCAATGCGTAGGGGTGCCTAAGACAAGGCCAATGCATTCCCAAGCGGTGCCCTTTACATGACCAAAACCATTCCTCGGTGTAGCTAATATAGGGGCAATACAACTTTCAAAGGTGCCCGTGGAATGGAGAATGCAACACCTAGGGGTACCTTTGGCATGCTCAAAGTAAGGCCTCAAGGTGCCTAAAACATACCCAAGGCAATGCCTAAGGGTGCCCAAAACATGCCCAAGGCAATGCCTAGGGATGCCCAAGGCAATGCCTAGGGATGCCCAAGACAAGGCCAAAATGTTCAAAAGAGGTGCCCTTGGCATGACCAAAATCATTTCTCAGTGTAGCTAATATAGGCACAATACAACTTTCAAAAGTGCCCGTGGTATGAAAAATGCAATACCTAGGGGTGCCTTTGGCATACTCAAAGCAAGTCCCCACAAGGTGACCAAAACATGCCCAAGGGTGCCCAAAACAAAGTCAAAGCGTTCAAAAGAAGTGCCCTTGGCAAAACCAAAACATGACAATAAGTAGTTAAAATGGTTATGATCAGTAGTAAAAGTGGTCATCTACTGTGGTGAAAATGATACTTGGGCTTGCTTTTGAATATGCTGTGTTGATTTAATGATTGGTCACATTAGGTTGTAATAATATTTATGTTCTGTAGTAGGAGTAGTCACATTGAGTGGTAAAAATAAATTTGTGCTTAGACCTTTGTTTTATCACATGAAATCCTATGGTCACATGGAGTAGTAAAAGTATTCATGTCAAGTAGTAAATATGGTCACATGGAGTGGTAAAAGGAAACTTGTGCTTTAATCATATGATCACATGGAGTAGTAAAAGTGTTCATGTTCAGGCGTAATTATGGCCACATTGAATTGTAAGAACAAACTTGTGCTTGGACCTATGTTTGATCACATCGGATGCTATGATCACATCGAGTAATAAAAGTGTTCATATTGAGTAGTAGGTATGGTCACATTGAGTGATAAAACTAAAGTTGTGCTTGGACCTTTGTTTGATCACATCGAATGCTATGATCACATAGAGTAGTAAAAGTTTTCATGCCAAGTAGTCGGAATAGTCACATCGAGTGGTAAAACCGAACTTGTGCTTGGACCTATGTTTTATCACATTGAATTCTATGATCACATAAAGTAGTAAAAGTGTTCATACCAAGTAGTCGAAATAGTCACATTGAGTGGTAAAACCAAACTTGTGCTTAGACCTATGTTTGATCACATCAATTGCTATGATTACATCGAGTAGTAAAAGTGTTCATGTTAAGTAGTAGGTATGGTCACATTGAGTGGTAAAACTAAAATAGTGCTTAGACCTTTGTTTGATCATATGAATCCTATGATCACATGGAGTAGTAAATGTGTTCATATTCAGGAGTAATTTTGCTCATATTGAGTGGTAAAACTAAGCTGGTGTTTGGACCTTTATTTTATCACATGAAATCTTATGATCACATGGAGTAGTAAAAGTGTTCATGTTGAGTAATAGAAATGGTCACATTGAGTGGTAAAACCAAAGTTGTGCTTGGACCTTTGTTTGTTCACATGGCATAATATGATCACATGGAGCAGTAAAAGTGTTCATGTCTAGGAGTAATTATGGTCACGTTGAGTGGTAAAAAGAAAGTTGTGCTTAGACCTTTGTTTGATCACATGGTGTAGTAACAGTGTTCAGGTTCAAGAGTAGTTATGGTCACATTGAGTGGTAAAAACAAACTTGTGCTTGGACCTTTGTTTTATCACATGGAATCCTATAATCATATGGAGTAGTAAAAGTGTTCATGCCAAGTAGTAGGAATGGTCACATTGAGTGGTAAAAACAAACTTATGCTTGGACCTATGTTTGATCACATCAAATGCTATGGTCACATGGAGTAGTAAAAGTGTTCACGTTGAGTGGTAGGTATGGTCACATTGAGTGGTAAAACCAAAGTTGTGCTTGGACATTTGTTTGATCACATCGAATGTTATGATCATACGGAGTAGTAAAAGTGTTCATGTTCAAGAGTAATTATGGTCACATTAAGTGGTAAAAATAAATTTGTGCTTGGACCTATGTTTGATCACATCGAATGCTATAATCACATGAAGTAGTAAAAGTGTTCATGTTCATGAGTAATTATGGTCACATTGAGTGATAAAATCAAAGTTATGCTTGGACCTTTGTTTAATCACATGGAATCCTATGATTACATAGAGTAGTAAAAGTGTTAATATTGAGTAATAGGTGTGGTCACATTGAGTGGTAAAAACAAACTTGTGCATGGACCTTTGTTTGGTCACAAGGAATCCTATGATCACATGGAGTAATAAAAGTGTTCATATTCATGAGTAATTATTGTCACATTAAGTGATAAAAATAAATTTGTGCTTGGACCTATATTTTATCACATTGAATGCTATGATCACATGGAATAGTAAAAGTGTTCATGTTGAGTAGTAGGTATAGTCACATTGAGTGGTAAAACCAAAGTTATGTTTGGATCTTTGTTTAATCACATGGAATCCTAGGATCACATGAAGTAATAAAAGTGTTCATGTTGAGGAGTAATTCTGGTCACATTGAGTGGTAAAAATAAACTTGTGCTTAGACCTTTGTTTGATTACTTGGAATGCTATGATCACATGAAGTAGTAAAAGTGTTCATATTCAGTAGTAGGTATGGTCGCATTGAGTGGTAAAACCAAATTTGTTCTTGAACCTTTGTTTTAATGGGTTAATCATATTATCACATTGAAGAGTAAAAATATTCATGTCGAGTAGTAAATGTTGTCACATGTAGTGGTAAAAACTATATTTAGGCTTGTTTTTCATGGTGGATCTCATTTTAATGCTAGAATGATCATCTGTAGTACAAGTTGTCGCATAGCGTGATAAAAATGATAACATGTAGTGGTAAGAGTTGTCTAGCAATTTTTTTGCTGGGAAAATGTAAAATCACCTCGTTCTTTGAAAACACCACTTTGACTTTTTGATTTTTTATTATATTTTTTAATCAATGGTCCAAATCTTAATTTAGAAGCATCCAATGGTTGAAATTAATTGGGGCATCATGCCCCCAAACCGCTATGGGGCATCATAGAAAAGTCCAAAGAATTGGGTCTTTACATTCTCTCTCTCCTCCCTCACTCTCTCTATATATTTCTTCTTTGCTTTTTCTAGCAAAAGGGCTACCAAATAAGCCATATTTTTCTCTATCTCATCATTTCTCTTTTTTAAATATTACGCTGGAAACAAATATATATATATATATATTCTACTTTTGTGGTGATTAAAATTTACTGTCATCCAAAAATAAATATAATAAAATAATTTTAAATTTTATATTTAAAACTCGTTTCAATAGCCCAAAAGCCATCGAACGTTGTTTTAAATATCATTGGGCTTGCTAAAAATATTTTATTTATCTCCTTATTTTTAGCGGTAAAAAAATACTAAAAAACCTATTAAATGTTTAATTTGTGGTAAACGCCGACTTTGACAGCCCTTTGAGTCCTCTAAATGGGCAGTCCATTCAGGTCCTTCAAAAATTGGCTTTTGAGCCACTTTAAATTCGGACAGTCTTCGTGCTCTCAAAAAATTGACTTTTAGCCCACATAAAATTTTGACAGCCTTCGTGTTCTCCATAAAAAATGATGTTTAGCCCACTTAAAATATGGACAATCCATCCAGGTACTCCACCAATGACCTTTAGCCCAATTAAAATATGGATAGTAATTGACTCTCCAAAAAATAGCTTTTTAGCCCACTTAAAATATGGACAGCCTATTTGGTTCCTCCAAAAATGACTTTTTAACCCGCTTAAAATATGGGCAGTCTTTGACTCTCTCTAAAAAAAAAAAACTTTTTAACCCAATAAAAATAAATTGACAGTTTTATACTCTCCAAATATGTCTCAATGGCCCATAGGAATTATTAACAACTTTATGCTCTCCAAAATAATAATAAAGTATAAAATTTGACAATAATATGTCGTTTAGTCATGGAGGATAGAATTAATTTAAATTTTATATGGTTAGAACTTATTTTTATTATGTCACGCCCCAAAACTCAGGGTCACGTAAAAATTTACCAAACACCAGTTTTTACAAAAAATAGGTTTTCATACATTCAAATCCACCTATTGAAATCACCAGAAAACCCAGTATGCATCTCTCATAAGCAATAAATATCCTGTATAACATGCATATGTATATCGCCTTATGGCGTACAAAACTGCATTCAGGAACATGCATACCAAAAAGAAGGAAAACTACAAAAGTCTTCCGCCACCACACGCATCACCAGAGCTACTCAAGGTTATCATCCAAAGCATCACCTGAAAATACTTTTACAGAAAATTCCACCCGTGAGCCGAAACCCAAAAGAAACAGACTATAAAGCTGTAAAGCAGGTAATATGCAATCATGTAGAGTGGGAGCGAACTCAACCACAAAATCCAAAAAGTTTTACGTCATAAAACCTCATGTTTCCCACAAGCCTCCACCTATTGAAATCACCAGAAAACCCAGTATACATCTCTCATAAGCAATAAATATCCTGTATAACATGCATATGTATATCGCCTTATGGCGTACAAAACTGCATTCAGGAACATGCATACCAAAAAGAAGGAAAACTACAAAAGTCTTCCGCCACCACACGCATCACCAGAGCTACTCAAGGTTATCATCCAAAGCATCACCTGAAAATACTTTTACAGAAAATTCCACCCGTGAGCCGAAACCCAATAGAAACAGACTATAAAGCAGTAAAGCAGGTAATATGCAATCATGTAGAGTGGGAGCGAACTCAACCACAAAATCCAAAAGGTTTTACGTCATAAAACCTCATGTTTCCCACAAGCCTCCACATCAGTTTTTCCTTAACAACTAAGCATTTATGCAATGCAAAAACACAGTTTTACAGTTGAAGGAAAACAGTAATCAAAACATCGTTCCCTCACGGAATGCACCATCGTGGAAAAGAAGAAAGAGATCCTATGTACCGACTCTGCCACAAGGACACAGGTAGCAACTATAGTCTCCTACCCATTACCCTAGTCCTGAACCACTTAAGGCCTGCTAGGTAATGACAAGTTCTATATGGAACACCACGACGTAAAAGCTAACTTTACGGACCCAGTAACCCGAGGAAAAAAACCACCAAAACTGACCTTTTTTAGGGGAACTACCCCGAAGGATAACAAAGATACCTAGAATGCGCACGTTTCTGGACTTTCACCGAGGGAAACTCGTGCTAAATACACATCATCCCGGTACATCTAGATAATCTTTTAAAAACAGTACCGTAGCGCAACTACGAAAATATTTTCTCAAAATAATATATTATACATATATATAGATCCATCCATCAACATGGAGATCAACAAAACATTTTCAAAATGTTTTTTTCCCTTTTCGACAAAACTTTTCAAAAACTGAGACTCAACCCCGAAGGCGAGCTCCAAACCTCCAAAACACAGAGTGTTGAGATTTTTCACAAAACCCTAATTTTCCACCAAAATTCACTGTTTTCAAAAACACCCTTTGAAAACCTTACTACCACGTGTCATACAGTACTATAAGCCAAGAAAAGCTAACAACATGCTTTCATTCAGAAAAATAAGGCTTAAACAGAAAATATGACATTTGATGCATTTTCTATCCGGTGAAAATGCATATAATTACATATAACACCCTCATAACAGCAGTAGGTCTAGAATCCTACCTCGTTGGGTCAAAATTCGACGCCTCAAAAATTGGACCTCGTCGGAACGAGAATTGGACTGGATGAGCGCGAAGCTAGCAGCATGAATAGCAGGGAACCACAAGCTGATCGTCGAAAACTAGGCTCGGGCGGGTCAAGAATGTAGAGAGAAGGCAGAGGAAATGGAAAGAACTAAGCTTTTCCAAACATTCCAGTGGCTGGAATACATATAGGCAAGCTAAAAACACTGTTCAGTAGACTGAAGAGAGCACTTCAGTCGACTGAAACCCCTCGAAAAATGTGCACCGCTTGAGTTCAGTCGACCGAACCCCCTGGTTCAGTCGACCGAACCAACCAAAAATAGTTTGGTCAACCGAACTCACACCCCCCCCCCCCAGTCGAACGAACCTACCAGCAGAAGCCTACTGGGAAAAGCTGAAGTTTTAAGGCAAAAAAACCAACCCAACCCGTCTAAACAAGGTCCGAAAAAGCTTAAAACACAACGATGCATGCTGTTCTACAACCCAAAACATGAACCAAGCATCGATGACATATAACATGACGGAAAAACACGTCGTCACTTACATATATCAAAATTAAACCAGTATAGGGTCTTATAACTCTCCCCCCTTAAGGAAGTTTGCCCCCGAAATTCATTGCAAGGTCACGAGGTAAACAGATCTGGGTATCTAGCACGCATCCCAAACTCAAGCTCCCAAGTCACTTCCTCAACCCCGTGATAAAGGCACTGAACTTTAACATACACAATCGTTCTCCCCCGTAACACCTACGCCTTTGTATCAAAAATCTTCACTGGACGCTCCTCATACGTTACATTCTCATCAACTCGTAACTCAGTCCAATCCAATACATGAGACGGATCCAGATCATTCCTCCAAAACATGGAAACATAAAAGACGTTGTGCACAGATGCTAACTGAGGTGGCAAAGCCAGCCGATATGGTACCATCCCAATTCTCTCCAGGATCTCGAAGGGTCCAATAAAACGCGGTGATAGCTTTCAGCGATGGCTAAACCTCATCAACCTTCTGCGTGGCGAGACCTTCAAAAACACGTGATCCCCCACTACAAACTCTAACGGTCTCCTCCTCCGATCCGTATAACTTTTCTGGCAGCTCTGAGCTGTCACCAGACGCTGACGAATCACGGTAATCTGCTCCGTCGTTTTTCGCACGAGATCGAGCCCCAAAACAGTGGTCTCACCCACCTCTGTCCAACAAATAGGTGACCTACACGGTCTACCATACAGAGCCTCATACGGTGCCATCCCAATACT